>JAJTUV010002070.1:0-199979 GCA_021653895.1 Mastomys natalensis | reverse complement strand
TGAAGTCTTTCTCAAGTTTAGTAATATGGTTGTTCTGGAGAACGTTCAACGGGCATTTGACAGGGGTCTGCTCTGCTCTTGCTGCGTGGAATGTTCTACCTACTAGCAGGTAGCAGAAATATCTGAAGGAAAATTACTTCATAGTTTGAGTGTTTTCGTTTCAAAATATTGTCGCTAGAGGGCAGCAATAGCCAGCACAGAGCAGTCAAAACTGACTAAACGTCTTAGAGGGGGTTTGCACGTCTAAGGCTCTTCAAGGAGCACACCTTTCCCACTGGCCTTACTGGAAACCATTAGATACCCTTTACCGTCACGACTACACAGGTGAGTAAACGTAGCTCTTTCCAGGAATGCATTAATAAACATGTACGTAGATGTTCTCTGTGTAATAAACGTTGCTATTTAGAGCCTATGGCCCGTGAGTGGTGCGCCAAAGGCATAGTTGTAGTACCACGTAATTCCACTAGGGGGCATGCATGGGCCACTAAGCTGGTGACATTCCCAAAAAGAAATGCTTAAAAAAAGAATTTCCTTTCCTCTGGCCACAGAGCTCTGTGGCATTCTCTTCCACCTTGCTTCTGCTCACTAGATGCTTTTTACACATCTGGCCAATCCTCATATGGAAACTTTCGGAATCACTGAAGACGATGGCCTGTGGTGTCCTAGGAGAAGGCTGAAGGGCATTCCTATCTCATCTTTGAACTTACCTGAGGTAGAGCCTCTATGTCTCCCAGTCACTTTTCTCTGCCCCCTTCCCCCCTTCCACCTTAAATCTATAGGAAGTTATAGCTCTTCCTTAACATGCTATCAAGTTTTCTGTTCATGTTTCACAGGTGGCACAGGTCAGAGTCAGGAATCCTTGCCAAGTAGTGGCCTCTTCGAGGACAAGGCCCCCACTTCTCCCTCCTTTGAAGGTCTACACAGTGCCTGGCTGAGAGGGTGGGTGCATGCAGTAGTGAGCCAGTGACTGTTGAAGAGTGACTGTTCAGAGTGGGCTGTTTGTTTTCAGGATCTATAACAATCTTCCCTGGATGAATCGAGATTTGCTTTAGAAATCGGGTTTGCTTAAGAAAAAACCTTTGGGAGCCAAGCAGTGATGGCTCACACTTTAATCCCAGCACTTGGGAGGCAGAGGCAGGCAGGTCTTTTGTGAGTTCAAGGCCAGCCTGGTCTACAGAGTGAGTTCCAGGACATCAGGGCTATACAGAGAAACCCTGTCTCAAAAAAACAAAAGCAAAACCAAAGACTTTTGAGGAGCTGTATCTCTAGTGAGTTTCCTCCTCCTCCTTCTGCTCCTCTTCCTCCTCCTCCCCCTCTTCCTCCTTCCCCTCCCCCTCCCTCTCCCCCTCCTATTCCCTTCCCCTCCCCTCCCCAGACAAAGGTTTTGCTGTCTTCGAACTCACAGAGATCCACCTGCCTCTGCCTCCCACGTGTTGGGACTAAAGGCGTGTGCCAGCACAGCCTCACTCTTGTTTTTAAAGTTTAAGTTTCAGAAACGTTCACCTGCATGGGCCCCTCCCAGTTGTGTTTGTGTGAGACCGTGGTGTGTGTGTGTGTGTGTGTGTGTGTGTGTGTGTGTGTGTGCTGAGCAATCTCTTTACAAGATCGTATGGGTCACATGTTTTTGTAAAGTTTGCAAAATAAGATGTTTTAACCAAAGCCGTAAGGATCACCATGCAGGTCTCCCCTCTGACCCAATCCCATTTACAGCACCCTGGGGAGGGTGCTGGCGTTTTGGAAACTTAGTAGGCGAAATCAAAATAAGAGCGCATTGAGTCTTGACTCGGTGGGGTACATGCAAGAGATTGCAGTCATTCCCACGTGTATACGGCTATTGGCAGCTATTCCACTTTAGGACCACCTTTCTGTAACATTCCAAAGCTAGCTGAAAACTCACTTGACATCTTAGCTGGAAGGTGCAAGGCGAAGTCTTCTGATTCAATAGATGTGCTGTGTGGTGCCGAGTGCCAGAAGGCAAAGACTGTGCAAGGATCACCAATTAGTGTAAAAAAAGTCTTTGGGTCTTCAGACATTTAGATTTTTTTGAAAAAATGTGTGTGTGTGTTGTGCGTGTGTGTGTGTGTGTGTGTGTGTTGTGTACACGCATGCGCGTGCATGTGTAGGGGCAGCCAGAAAGGCCAAAAGAAGGTGTTAGAACTTTTGTAGCTGGAGTTACAGGCTGCTACTTGATATGGTGTTAGGAAGTGAACTGTGGTCCTCTGTAAGAGGAAGGTGCACTCGTAACCACCGAGGCATCTCTTCACTTCCCAACATGTCGATTTTGAAACAGAATCTGAATGTGCTGCCAGCAGTTCTGAGCATATATTCCCTGAGGATGCTGGGAGATGATCTGAGCTTACACTACCCTCTTTTTGCTAGCTCAGGGGTTCTCATTGGCAGTGTGCTACTGTACTGTAGAGCTCCTTCCTCTTGGCTCTGAGTGGTTTTGGACACTCAGCCACAGCGTTTGCCATGAGCACTGGCTTCCTTACTTTCATCAATGCAAACCTCGTGGTTCTCTTAGCTGATGGAAAATTAGCTTCCTTCCTGGGGTCCTCCCTGCTCATGCTTGAGCCGTGGGTCTTGCAGACTCTCTCATCCCGTACTTGATTTTAGGAGTACCATGACACTAAGGTACAGGGAGGTGTTTCTGGTAAACTGTGGTCACTACTGCCTGCATCTGGTTTGCCATTGAAGGTTCCTAGCATTGCAGTCCCTTCTTTCCAGGCACGTCCAAGGACTAGGAGGTATGGTCCCTGCTTCCCTTCACACAGGACCTACATCCCCCCCACCCCCACCCCCCACCTCCACCCCCCACCTCCAACTCCCATCTGTTTCTTCTCTCCAAAATCCTTAGTTCCCCAATGCCAACATTCCTTTTTGCTAGTGCTTTTCATTTATTCTTGGATCCTTCTGATCCCACGGGTTAGGCTTTGGAGAAAGGCATTCAGGGAATCAGGCAGGTTACTCCTGCTGTTTCATTGATCCATCCCTCCTAGAGTGATGGAGACTGAGCAGATTGTGATTATGAATGAATACAAAGAAGGAAATGGAGAAGACATAAATTAATACTTCAAAATATAGCCAGAAGCATGGTTTATTTGAGTATTATATCAAGTTTGGTCTTGTGAAAATGTTATGTACTCTGTTTCTTGTTTGGTGGTTGAATAGGTATGCCCCCCCTCCCGCTACAGATTCATGTGTTTGAATACTTGGCCCATAGAGAGTGACACTATTATGAGGCGTGGCCTTGTTCGAGTAGGTGTGGCCTTGTTGGAAGAAGCGAGTCACTGTAGGGGCTGACTTTGAGGTCTCCTATGCTCAAGCTCCAGTCCGTGTGGAATCCAGTCCTCTTCTGCTGCCTTTGGATTAAGATGTAGAACTCTCAGCTCCTCCAGCATCAAGTTTGCCTGCTTGCTGCCATGCTTCCTGCCATGATGACAATGATATTGTTTTGGTCATGGTGTTTCTTCATAGCAAGAAAACCTAAGACAGTCTACATGACAGCCCTGAGTTGAGCTTCATTCTTGGTCTACTGATTTCTGGGGTCCAGGAGTCACCTCATAAACTCATGGACACCAATCTCAGTCAGACAGGGATAGTTTATTGAGCAAACGCCCCAGAACTGATTGAGCAGGACCACGGTTCAGACTTGGGAGCTGAACCATGAAATTGAGTTAAGATCCCACAAGGCTTTTAAGCTTAAAATCCACAAAAATCTGTGCCAAGTTATCTCTCTAGTCAGGATTTAGGAATAGGGGATTTCCTTAGGAACATGTCTTTGCTTCACACTTATCCGGCTCCTGTTGGTTGGGGTATTCAACTGTGGCAGGAGACTTGCCTTGTCTAACATTCGTGTCTTAACTTGCCAACCAGGATGTCAGTTCCTCACATACATGTCCCTTTCTGCCAGGTAGGATGTCAGTTCCCAGGGAGGTCTTGAGAACTTAAACTTTACCTCCTACTCAAATGGAAGTCTTGTTCCAAATAGTTTCTTATATTGGTGCAAATGTCTTTCTTTTATTGGAATCTTATTGTAGGTAACTATACAAAGCAGTTCTACTGACTTCTATTGTGATTGGTTTTCAAGGGCATAGAACATAACAGAATATGTAATCAACTTGAGCATGAGAAAGTTTCCCAGTAACAATGGAAACAACATATGAGAAAGTTCTCTTATAATATTAGTAACAGCACAAAATGGCAGGATAGACAGGTAACAGTTACCTAGTCCTTAACATTCCATCTAGGCCTTAATATTTTACCTAGGCCTTAACATTGATGAGACCAAGGCCTAGAGAGACTTAGTAGCACTTTGCCCAAGGCCATCCTCACATTGTTGTGCTGTGTATTACGTATTACGTAGTCAGGACAGGACTTGTCACTGTGGGATCCAAGGTTAGTCTAGTCTTAGAAAAAGACACAGTGGTCAGCCCTGCCAGTTAATAACTTCATAGCTCCAGGCACATCTCTTAATTACCTGGGCATGAATTTCTGTATCAGCAAATTCTGTATCAGCCAGAGTCTCAGGTCCCAGGTTCTGCATGAGGAAATTAATAGTGCAGAACAGAATGGCTTCAAGTACTCTCCCTAGTCCGGAGGGTCTGTAGCTTCAAACTGTCTGAAATTCTGCTCACCAGAGCAGCTTCTCTGGAAGCACTCCCTACCCAACTCTTCACCATTAGAATGCTCTGAAAGAGCGTATCTAAAAAGCATATTCCCAGCCGGGCGGTGGTGGCGCATGCCTTTAATCCCAGCACTTGGGAGGCAGAGGCAGGTGGATTTCTGAGTTCGAGGCCAGCCTGGTCTACAGAGTGAGTTCCAGGACAGCCCGGGCTACACAGAAAAACCCTGTCTCAAAAATCCAAAAAAAAAAAAAAAAATTTATAAAAAGCATATTCCCAGGATCACCCACAATTAAACAAATCTTCATTCAAATATCTGCAGATAGGACCCAACAGTCTACTGTATTCCTTAAACCACAGTCCGGGTGACCTAGGTTTTTATCTTGTGTTACCGAGGGATGTGAGGGAAGGTAAGACTTTAGAAATGGGAGAGAAGAAGCTAACACATGCTCTGAAAGTGCTGTGGTTTGAATGAGAATAGCCCCTATAGGCTCATAGATCTGAATGCTTGGTCCCCAGTTGATGAATTACTTGGGAAGGATTAGCAGGGTTGGCCTTGGAGGAGGTGTGTCATGGGGTAGGCTTTGAGGTTTCAGAGGTCCATGTCATTTCAGGTTAGCTCTCTTTCAGGTTATTCTCTCTCTCTCTGTCTCTCTCTCTCTTTCTCTCTCCTTCCTTCTTTCCCTCCCCCACTCCCTCCTTCCTTCCACCCCTCTTTCTGTCTCTCCCTCCCCTTCTGCCCGGCGCCCTTCCTGGCCAGCAGGAAATTAGACGCAAGACAACAAGGTTCCTTCTCAAGGCAGTTTACTCAGGATTGTAGCTTTCTGGTGGTGGCGGCCCCACCTACCCCAGGGACCAGGCTTATATCTAAGCAAAGGCCAATGAGCATATATGAGAGATGATACATTCATCTCTCCATACGTCCACGTATGACCATTCCCTGCCCCTGCACAGCTGTATAGCCAAATGAGGACTTGTTTACCACAAGGAGCAATCTCAGCTAGCACCATCCTCAGGTGCAGCACATAGCGGCTCTCTACACCCTTCCCCTGCTTCATAGCTGTGGCTCACATATACGCTCTCAGACACTGCTCTAGCACCAGGCCTAATTGCCTGTCTGTCTGTCTGCTGCCATGCTCCCCACCATGATGGTCATGGACTCACCCTCTGGAAGTGTGAGATCCCAAATTAAACACTTTCTTTTATAAGTTGCTTTGGTCATAATGTTTTGTCAGGGCAATAGAAAAGTAACTAAGACAGGCATGATTGCTTTAAAACAGAAAGATTAAAGCCAGACATTGGGTGTTTGGATTCAGTGAATGAATTGGTTTGTCTGCAAAGAAAAGGTGCTCTGGTTTCAACGTGGCTTGTTCCTTAAAGTTTCATACACTGGAGACTTACATGGTCTTCAGTGTGGAGGCAGAACTTTTAAGAGATGGGTCCTAGTGAGAAGTGTTCATAGGTCAGCTGGAGACATGTCCTTGGAAAGTACTGTGGGACTTTGGCTTTCCTCTGACTTTCTGTCTAGTTATGTTCTTGTTTCTATACATCTTTGCCATTTCTATCCACTCTGAGATGAGACAACTGAGGTGATTCCTCATTACGGACAGGATCTTGCAATTCAGACTTTCAACCTTCCAAAATGTGAATAAGCCTCTTTTACTCATAAAGTTAGACTGCCTCTGGTATTTCACGGTTGCTATGCCCAATGGACTAATCCAAAGTCATCGTCAGTAGCAGAAAATTATCTAAATGGGCCAAACGATGTCAACAACACAGCTTTCTAGTTATTAGACGATTAATGTCTGCTAAGTAAAAATGCATTTATGGGACCAGGAGTTGCCTTAGTGAGTAGCATGCTTGCCATACTGGCAAAAGGACCGGAGTTTGTGTCTTCAGCATAACAAAGGGTGCAGACAGTGTGGAGGCAGCAGAGAGGTCCCACTTCACAGCCAGGGCAATAGAAGACCTGTCTCAGAGACAGGTCTTGGAGGGAGAGGAAGTCAGTCATATGCCCCCACTACAGATAGTTTTACTGGGAGTGGAGAGAAGCAATGCCTATAGTTGCACTTGGAGGAGTGTAGCCAGGCATTTTAATGGGCCGATCTTCATGGGTAGCCCTAGGAGAGCAGCAGAAGGATATCAAGGTGGAAGATCATCTCAGGATGTGTGGCTGTTCACTGAGGGACTCCATCCGGTCAATCAGAAGTCCAAACGCCAGGTCTCTGCTTCTTAGGCTAAAGGATAGCAAGATGTGCCTAAGGGACTCCTCTGGGTTCCTACAGGGTGTCTCCCAGGTCTCTTATTTTACTCTCAAATGAGAGTTAAATATAAATTCACGATTGTCCAAGGCTTCCTTTTCTTTCTTACAGGGAATTACTTTAACAAAACCATAACACCCCTGCTTCCCCAACAGTTTGAACAAGGAATAAATGAATTCAGCAAAGAACTAGATGAACTGTTTAGTTACTCCACTGTGTACACATGTGTGCATCACAGACACAGACACACACACACACACACACACACACACACACACACTTCATAATTCTACTAACCATATATAAAAGTGAGTCTGTTTGGGTCCTTAATGGATAACTTAGGCAAATGTTAACCTTCTAGACTCCACCACTCTACCCCCTACCAGGGAAGAGAGAGCCATTGGTTCTGGTGCTCCAATGAGAATATCTAACCAGCTGCTCACATACAGCTCAGGCAGAAGACATTAGTTTCTGAGTTTTGCCCACTTCCCCATTCATCTTTTGCGGTGGATGCTCTTCACATTCCTAAGATGCTCTGATTGATATCGGTTACCTAACCACATCCCCAAATTTCCAGTTCCCCAGATTATACTTCATTTATTATACATGCCTTTTTATGATTTGTATGGTTTTGTGTATCCTTTGAGATACACTGAGTTGGCAATAACATTACATTACAATTTGTATGAATTGTTAAAGATAAACCAGCAGACAGGACCCCAGAGGATACCATACAGACTGATTGAGTGAGTTGAATATGGTCCCTCTCCTCGAGTCTGCCTAGAATCTCATATGACCTTATTTGGCCATTGCAGATGTAATCAGGATGAAGCTATACTGGATTAAGATGGATTATTAAATCTGATGTCTGGGTGATCTTATGTGAAGAGATGAGGGTCCACAAAAATACTTGAAAAAAGGAAGAAGGGAACATGACTTTGAGACAAGCTAAAGGATCAGAACCACCTGCAGCTGGAAAACTCAGGGAGGAGTTTCCTCTAGACCGCCCAGAGAGAGCGTGGTCCTGCCGACATTTTAACTTTAGACTTTAAGCCTGTAGGATTATGAGGAAGTGATTCTGCTCCTTTAAGCACTTCGCTTGTGGCACCTGTTTGCTGCAATCATAGCAAATGACATCCAGTCTTAGGGAGATTGTTTCTCCTGACTCACTGGCTCACACAGCCACTTACCTGATATTTCTGTATTCTGGGTTCAGGGGGACACTGTCCTGCATCTAGGGAACACACTGTAATTGGGGCAACTTCTGTCCTCAGTGGCCTTAGCTGGTAACATCAGAGTGAGCACTGGCTTCAAGGTTGTGTGGCCTCTGCAGTTGCACCTGACCCAAGACTGACACAACACTCAGTGTTGTGTTAAGCACTCTGCTGTTGCTGTCTTGAAAAATATACTTTTTGAATAAACGACTCTCCATTTTAATCTGCACTAGACCCCACTAATTATTCTTCTGTGTCTTGTCCTACTGGGGTAGTTATATAATTACTGGTGGTGTCAGGAGGGCACAAACGAAGGCCCACCAAGGTAATGTGGTAGTGAGAGACCAAATTTTGGGGGTTCAGATTTCATCTTAGAGAACTTGACTTAAGGTTAAACTCAAGTTAACTAACAGGCTGGTACCTAGTACCAGTTTCTAGGCTACCCCAGAACAAGACCTGCGTCTCCAAGCTCTCCTTCTAAAAAGTGGATCTAAAAAGCACCAGTTTCCCCCACTCTCAAAAGACCTGAGTCTAGCACCAGTCTCTAGGTTATCTCCAACAAATCTGCAGCTCCAAGTTACAAACCAGACCCTAGCACTTCACTTTCTAACAATCAGGAGGAAAGCAGAAGTTACGTTTAAGGCTTGGCTCCCAGCACCAGCCAATTATGTCATAAGGCCACAGTAGCTCCCCAATTAGATGCTTGCCAGGCTAGAAACATTTAGCCCTCACTTGCCATTTCCTATAAAACCTTGTTCTGATGAATGTTTGGGGCTTTTTCCCACTGAAACCATCCTGTGGGTTGGTGGTGAGTTTAGCCCAACTAGAGCTTGTGAATAAAGACCCTGGTGTGATTACATCATATCAGCTCCTGATTGGTCTTTTGGGATTCACGAATGCTTCCTGGTACTACAGTAGGACTCCTTAAAGGAGGAGTTTGTTCTTAGAGTAAATTTAAAATGCAGGCATTTACAAGCTGTATGGCTGGGGCTCTGTAAGCAGCTGCTTAGAAACAGATCTTTAACAAATATGTGAAGTCGCTAGGCAGTGGTGGCACACACCTTTAATCCCAGCACTTGGGAGGCAGAGGCAGTCAGATTTCTGAGTTTGAGGTGAGCCTGGTCTACAGAGTGAGTTCCAGGACAGCCAGGACTACACAGAGAAACCTTGTCTCAAAACAAAACAAAACAAAAACAAACAAACAAAAAAACCCAAACAAACAAAAAACCAAATATGTGAAGTCATTTATTTAAAGTTCTCTTTTTATGTGTGCTTATAATATGCAAAGTCTGGTAGTACAATAACCATGCACATATAATGTTAATATACATCATTATGTATGTTGGGGTCCTCCGGCATTGCATATACTAATGTACAGAGGAAGGGATTCCCCTCCCCCACACTACCTTTCCTTTCCTATATCCCAATAGCCTTTCTTTGACTGTTGTGTACTTCCAGAACTTGTCCTTCTGACTCTGGCTTGGCATGTGTACATGAAGGTCTGTGTGTATCGTTTTATGTATTCGTTCAGTCACTGATGGGCTTCTTGGCTGGTGACACCATTGGGCTATTGTGGCTAGTGCAGCAATAATGATGATGCATAGATGTCTCTAGAGTAGACTTTCTTCCTTTTTAGGATATTCCCAGAAGTGAGGTAACTCGATTATATGGAAGTTCTTTTAAAAAAATTTTGAGGAAATGTTGAGAGCCTTTGGTGCCACTTCTAGAAATTTGGCATTTGTCCCTGGGCTCAGACAAGGAAGTAGGCTCAGGTAAGAATATTAGAAACAGTGACCATGGGGCTTTGTTTACGACTTTACTTATTACCTTATGTGATCTCTTTGCTCACTACTTTACTTAATTGTTACCTTGTGTGATCCTTTTGCTCACTACTCTGCTTGGTTACTTTCTTGTGTGATCTCCTTGTTTACTACTTCACTCAATTACTTTGTCTTTGAGCTAAGAACTGACCATGTTTTGGGAATGTACCTAGAATGATATAAAAGCAGGCTGGAGAGAAATAAAGCTGCTTCAGCCTCGGCACTGGCTGGAGTCGTGTTATGATTCTGTCTAATTGTTTTTTCTTTTTCAATCCTCACTCCCTCGCTTGAGACCCTGTTGGCTGACGGAGCTGACTTGGTCAAGGAAACGTCATACTGATTTCCATTGCAGCTGCTACAAGTTAGGTTCCCAGCGCCAGGCGTCGGTTTCCCCATCCTTGCCAACATTTGATGACTTTTTGTTTCTTTGTTTTTTTTTTCCTTTAATGACAGCCATTCTGACTAGGGTGAGAAGGAATTTCCATCTCCCTGATGACTAAAAAATGTTGATTATTAAGGTGTTTTTCTGATTCTCGGAATCGACAAGAAGCCTCCAGAATGGCTTATGGGAAGGAGACTCAGAAAAAATACACGGGAACTACCTGGAAAGCGTTCATCTTTTACATGACAGTTCCAGAGAAAAATCTGAAGACTTTAGAGCGACAGTATAAGTGAGTAAAATCCCCTTCCAGCTCCTGGCTCTGAGTGCTTCACAAGGTGACCTTATGCACCACAGGTGCGGAATAAGAATCATCTAATCTTTGAATCATCTAATCCGGATGTGCAGCCGGTTTGTCTTTCCGCTTCGGTAGCCTTCGATTGGGACTTCCCACTATTTGTAGAAACACTAAAGTTCTTGGCGCTGTGTTAGAGGTTGGGTGGATTTAGTTAAAGTCTGGGTTTTATCTTTCCCTCTTACCCAAAGTGCCGTGGGCAGCAATCTGTATTGTCTCCATATTATGCACCTGCTGCTGCCTCTGTCCAGGCAGCGTGGGCAGCCATATTTACCCCTTTTAATATGGCCCCCACGACAGAATCCTTTCTGTGGTAGCTTGGATGAGGAATGTTCCCCGCGGTCTTGGGCATCTGGACACTAATCTCCCTTTGCTGCACTGTTTGGAGATGTTCGCGTGGTGCAGTCTTCCTGGAACAATATGTCACTAGGAGCAGGCTTTGAGATTGAAAGACCCTCAGCAGCGTTTTAGTTCCTGCTTGCCACTTGGTGCTGGCATTTACAGATGTGAGCCCTCAGCACCCCGAGTCTACCACGGTGCCTGCCCTTTGATGCTGTGCCTCTTACCATGATGGACTCATGCCTCTGGAACTGTAAGTCAAAATAAACTGCTGTCTGCAAGCTCCCTTGGTCATGGTGGTTTTTCATAGCAACAGGAGTGTAACTAATACTTTGTGTCGAATGTTGCTGGCTGCTTCTCTTCCTTGTCTCGGCCTCAGTTCGAATGGGAGTCAGACCTTTCCCCTTCATGAAGCTATGATACAGCGGATCCACGATTCACTTAAAACACTTTTTGTCTGGCTGTAGGTTTGTCCTCACCGCTTGCTCAAACTGCTACAGACCTATGACGTCATGCTCTTGTAGTACCAACGAAGTGTTCATGAACCCAGAAAGACCAGTCAGGAGCTGATCCAATGTAATCACACCACAGTCTTTGTTCAAGCTAGCTCGGGCTTACCTCCCCACAGCCCCGCAGGAAGGTTCTGGTAGAGGAAAAAGCCATGAACATTCATCGGGACAAGGTTTTATAGAAAGCAGCAAGTGAGAGGTGAGTGTTTCTAGCCTAGTAAGTATCTAACTGGAGGGCTATTGTGGCCTTTAGCAGAATTGGCTGGTGCTGGGACCCAAACCTTAAATTTAACTTTTGATTTCTTTCTAATTGGTGCTTGTTAGGTTGAGGGCAGGCTTGTTGGGGGTTAACCAGGAAACAGTAGATTTTTTGGGGAGATTAACCTGGAGGCACAACTCGTTGCAGTTAACCTAGAAAACTGGAGCTAGGCTCAGGTTTTGTTAGTGGGTAACTTGGAAATTAATGCTAGGTAACTGGCCTAGAGTTTAAACTTAGGTCAGGTTCTCTAAAATGGAGTCTGAACCCAAAACTTTGGTCTTTTACTTTCTGAGTTCCCTGCACCTGGCAACAGGGTCAACGTAAGCCTGATCTTTGTCTGTTAATCTTAACACACTTAGGTCTGAAGTTATGAAATATGAATCCTGGACTTCGACATTCAGGTCACTGGGTGCCAGGAACAAGAGAAGTGCCTGAGTAAAGGAGAGATTTCCAGTGTTTTCTATCTGCAGCTGAGAATCACAAGCACACATACACGCTTGACTCCATTAAAAGCTAGAACACCATTGTAATTATTTTATACATGCTATATAACTTTACAGAATGTTCCAGAACAAGAATTCACATTACGTCCCAGTGAATTCCAACTTGAAATTCATTAGAGTGGCACGTAGCTCCTCTAATGAATGGTACATGCTGTGATACAGAGGATCCACAAGTCATCAGAAATGCTTCTTATTTGGTTGTAAGTTTACAGAAAACGTGAACAGCAGCCATGTGTGTGTGTTTGTGTGTGTGTGTCTGTGAGTGTTTGTGTGGGGGGGAACATACACACACACACACACACACACACACTCACACACACACACACATATATATATACACACACACACACATACAAAATAGATATGTGTATATGTACACACACACACACACACACACACACACACACATGGTTTTATCTCTGTGTAGCCCTCACTGTTCTAGAGTTTGCTCTTTAGACCTGGTTGTCCTGGAGCTCCCAGAGATCCAGCTGCCTCTGCCTCCTGAGTGCTTGGATTAAAGGTGTGCACCACCCCCATGTGGCAGTACATATTTTATGGAACAGTGGGTGGTTATATATTGGATTTGTTTTCACAAGTGTTCTGTTACAGTTTGAAAATAGGACTGGGGCTAATGTCTGTTAAGGGTTTTGGAGGAAGGTCCAAACAGATCTGTTTACATTGATATTGATAAACAAGAACGTTTTTCATCTAAGTCATGGTGGTATTCACTTACTATCTTTTGTGTGGCCTCTTACAAAAAGAATTGTTTGAGATGTTTTTATGTTAGCAGAATAGGTATTATAGCAAGCTGATAAGGTCTATATTTTTAGTATGTGTCACCCAGGTCAATATGCTTTAAATTTTTATTTTATGTGTCTGAGTATCACATGAGTGCCTTGGAAGTTAGAAGCCAGCATCTGATCCCTTGGAACTGGAGTTACAGAGGGTCATGAGCAGTCATGTGGGTGCTGGGAATTGAATCGGGGTCTCCTGGAGAAGCAGCTGGTGCTCTTAGCTACTGAGCCATCTCTCCAGCCCCTTAGTATTTTATAAAGCCACATCTTTGGGAAGAAATGCTTCTATGTCAGTGATTCAGTAGGAGTTCATAAGAGTGCTAAAGATTTTTGAGGAATTGTACTCCCAATATTATAATGATAATTTACATATAATGGCTGGATTTAGTACAGTGTATATGCATATATGAAAATAATACACTGAAAGCATTATATATACAAATAGTATGTTAGTTGCAATGGCTATGTTGTCAACTTGACAAAATCTAGATTTACCTGAGAGATGGGCCTTTGACCATGCCTTTGGGAATTATCTTGGTTACCTTACTGGAAGTGGAAACACCTGCTTACTAAGGGTAGCAGTATATCCGGGACTGTATATATTTTATAATTCCATGCAGGACTGTATAAATGGGGAAGGCCAGCTGAGTGCTGGCATTTGTTCCTTAATTCATACCTCTCGGATCTTTTTTGTACCCACCCAACTCAATCTGCTGTTTTAATTTCCTTGCCATGATTGTATCCCTGGAATATGAGCTGGAATAAACCCTTTATCTTCTAAGTTGATTTTTTTTTTTTAAGTACTGTAACAGGAAAGACACCAAGGCATTAGTTGAAAATAAAATAGAAAGTTTTAAAAGTTTAACACATTGGTTTATATGAGATAGTCTCATGTAGACTAGGCTGGCCTTAAACTTGCTATGTAGCCAAGGCTAGCCTAGAAGTCCTGGAATGACAGGCATGTACTGCCACCCCTTACTATTGATTTTTTTTTTTTTTAATCTGGGTTAAAAACAAGAGTACAACCATATATTTTGAATCATATATCTTAACTTTCTGGATTCATGTAAAGGATTATGATTATGGTTATAATATGGGAATTAATACTATCTCCATTTCCTTCTGTTTTTTCAGTCCTGGGGATTGCCCAGGGTTTCCTGTGTGGAGACTTGTGATATTCTGCTGAGCTGTAACATGCCCTGGGGTTAATATTCCAAACTGTGTCTCTGTTCAGAGATTCCTCCCTCCCCACTTTGTTCTTTGTGAAGCAGCACAGACTCACGTGTCAAGCTTTAAGAATTTCATACGTGATAGCTCAGGTAAAATTTATAGGCTATCTAATATATAGTAAAGGAATATTTAACATTTATTTTTATAAGATGGAAAAATAAAGAAAAATTACTAACTAGAATATGATTTTTGAAATGATTTATAATTAGAAATACTAATTCAACTACTCAGACTATTTGGGATGAATTATTAGGAGCTGTATAAGACTTCATCACTAAAGGCCATAAAATATTGCTGAGAAGTTAGTGAAGACCTAAGTAAGTGGGAAAACGTTCATTAATTAGAAGGTGGAATGTTGTGGCAATGTTTGTGTGTTCTGGATTTCTCTTAGGATTTTCTGAAGAAACCCTCTGGTGGGACCATTGTTGGCAATTGACAAGCTAGTTCTAAAATGTATGGCTGAATTTCAAGGGCTGAATACGGCTCAGGAGCAGTTAGCAGACTTATGATAATGTTGTAGTGACCAAGTGAACCCTAGTGGGAAATGAAAAAGATTATAATTAAGAATCCAGAGATAGACAGGCACATACTTAGCTGCACCTAGAACTTGCTATGTATCTCAAGATGGCCTTGAAACGTGTGAAACCCCTCCCAGTGGTAGGATTATGGTGAACATTGCTGTGCATGCATGCTAATTGATATTTCACGAAGAGGTAATTAATATTTAATGAAAGCACTTCAGCAATTCAGTGAGCAAAAGGCTTTTCAGTAGTTTCAATAGTTTCAAAAGTTGGATGTTTAGATGTAACAAGACCTTGATCCATATGTAACATAACACAGGAAAAAAATTCAAAAGGAATCATCAGCCTGAATATAAAAGCTGAAACTGTAAAAAAACAAAGAAAGAAAAAAAACCAAGCTCGTTGTACATTGGTATGGACACAAAGACTTCTTAGGAAGAGTACAAAAGCACTAGCCATAAAGGGGGAAAATCAACTGAACATCCTGAAATTTAAAATCCCCATTAAAAAATTCATACACAAAGCTCAGATTAAAAGAAGACATTTGTATTACATAAAGTCCTCTGCAAAGGTGTCGGGAGCCGCTCCGCCATTAGAAGATGGCGCCGGTTTCCTACTTCCTGGTTCTTCTCGAGAGTTGACGCATGCGCAGTTGTCCACAGAGTGATGCAAGCTGCTTTCGTCTGATTGGTTCTTGCTAAAGCACCAATAGGAGACGTACACGCCTCACCAAACCCTATATAAGTGACGAGCTCTCCGAGCTCGTGGTCCTTCTCCATCTTGGAACAGAGCTGAACAATAAAGAGTGCTGTCGGAAGAATCCTGTGTTGCCGCGTCTGCTTATTCGGCGGAGCTGGGCGCGACAAAGTGGTGCCGGAAACCCGGGAACGGCCGAACCCCGGGCGAAGGAACGACTCGAAGGACCCCGGACTGCTCGTCTGGAGAGGTTTCAGAACCGGCAGCGTGAGGAGCCTAGGCGCTTTTCTGCAAGGTACGATTAGTTTTGTGTGGGTCATTCTGATTATATTGCTCGCTTTCATTTTCGGCTTGTTTTGCTGCTTTTGTCTGAATTGTGGGAAGCGTGACAAGATCTGTACGTACCCTTTCTGTAACATCGAATAGCCGGCTGTAAGTCTCAGGTAGATAACTGAGCAGGCATTCCCGCTCCTGTAGATAAAGGAAGTATGGGAAACCAACAACTGAAGCCTATGTCTGAAGCGGTGCGGGCGCTGCTTCGAGGGAGACATTTAAAGGTTCCAGAAAAGGTTATCATAAGTTTCTTGAAGGAGGTAGATAGGATCGCTCCTTGGTTTATTACATCTGGGTCCTTGACTATGGGTCTTGGACAAAATTAGGAAGGGATCTGGCAAATGAGAAAGAGAAAGGGAAGCTGCGGCCAGGTACTTGGCCATTATTCAAACTGATTAAATCCTGCATTTCAGACGAGAGATGTGAGAAAGAAGTTAAAGAGGGGCAGAGACTTTTAGATGACCACCAAGACAGTCTATCAGAAGCAGAAAAGAAAAAGAGTTTAGAAGGGAAAGAGAGATCTCAGAAGAAGACGGTAAAAGATAGGGTTAGTAAAACAAGGCAGAGTTTGAGGCCAGTTAGAGAAGAAAAAGAGGAGAAACCGCCAAAAATATATCCAAGTTTGGCGCGATTTCGAGAACCCAGGGCCGAGTTATCCTCAGAAGGGGAGACGTCCTCTGACGATGATGACTCGATGTTGGGAGATCTAGACCCCGAAGAGCAGGCAGAATTAGAGGAGGAAGCCGCAAAATATGAGGCGGAGCGGTATAGACCAGATCCTCCATGTGCTCCGGGGTACCGCCCTTCACCCCCCCCCCCTTGAGGGAAGGGCGGAAACAGCCAGGTCGGAGAGGAAGCCAACTTGGCTACCAACATCCACTTCCTATATATCAGAGAAAGAGAGGAAAAAGATCTCGAGAGCATTTCCTGTGTGGGAGGAAAATGGTGTGAGACAATATCAAGCATTAGACTTAAAGTCTCTTAAAGCTGTGGTAGAAGCAGTACAGACTTACGGAGTTAGCGCAGCTTATACTACAAGTTTAATAGAAAGAATGTCAGCCACTGCGATGACTCCCGAGGCAGCTAAAGTATTAGATATGGTAGAAGAGTCTTTGAAAACTGCTATGCTTGTTCGCTTTGATTTAAATGCTCCCTACCAGTTATGTATTATTCCTTCCCCACAACAGCCTACTGCTGTGTTGTGGCAATATGGTCCATTGCTTTGGATACATCCCCACACTTCTCCAGGAAAAGTGTTGAGCCATTATCCTTCTACAGTTGGAGACCTGGCCCTAAGAGGTATCCAACAAGCTATAACTCATTTTGGTGTTCCCCCAGATTCTCTTATTGTTCCATATACAGCACATCAGGTACAAGTGCTGTGTTCTACTATTGATGTTTGGGCCATTTTAAGATGCTCATATTCGGGCACCATTGATAATCATTTCCCAAAACACCCTTTGTTACAATTTGTCTTAAACAATGCTATTATTTTTCCAACCATAACCAAAGTTGAACCCATTGAAAATGCAACAGATGTGTATACCGATGGCTCTAATACTGGAATAGGAAGTTACGTTGTGGAAGGCGAAGTTGTTAAAATTCCTTTTGATTACACCTCTCCCCAATTGGTAGAATGTGCAATGATTGCAGTGGTTTTAAAACGATTTGATCAACCCCTAAATATAATTTCAGATTCCCATTATGTAGTGAAAGCAGTACAAATATTGGAGACGGTGGGTGTCATTCAGTCTAAAAGTACTGTAGCCCACCTGTTTTCTGAGATTCAACATATCATTAGAGGTAGGATACATCCCTTCTGCATTGTTCATATACGAGCACACTCTCTATTACCTGGACCTATGGCTGCTGCTAATGAGCTAGCAGATAAAGCCACCAGGCAGATCATGCTGAGTCAAGATCCTGTCCAGCTAGCCACACAATTTCACCAGCTGTATCATGTGCCAGCAAACACTCTTAAGATCAAATTTAATTTATCTCGTGCTCAAGCTCGAGATATTGTTCTTAAATGCACAGATTGTGCAGATTTTAGACCTTCTGTGTCCTTGGGAGTTAATCCTCGAGGACTTCTACCATTACATATCTGGCAAATGGATGTTACTCATTTTCCATCATTTGGAAAGTTAAAATATGTTCATGTATCAGTAGATACTTGTTCTGGCATTATTCATGCCACGCCTCTCTCAGGAGAAAAGGTGGCCAATGTGATCACCCACTGCCTAGAAGCATGGGCAGCTTGGGGAAAACCCCAACAGTTAAAGACAGATAATGGGCCAGCCTATATGTCCAAGACTTTTCAACAATTTTGTCTGCATATGGGTGTGCGCCATATCACTGGACTGCCATATAATCCACAAGCACAAGGCATTGTGGAGCGTGCCAATGGCACCCTCAAAGTGATGTTACAAAAACAGAAAGGGGGGATAGGCCCTGGCAAAGGACCTAAGATCTCCACCTCCCTGGCCTTATTTACCTTAAATTTTTTAAATTTGGATTCTGCTGGCAAATCCGCAGCAGACAGACATGCCTCTCCCAGTTCTTTGCGAGAGGAGGTTAGATGGAAAGATGTCATTAATAATATATGGAAAGGCCCGGATCCCGTTCTTATAAGATCCAGGGGAGCTATTTGTGTTTTCCCGCAGGATCAAGACAATCCGATTTGGGTCCCGGCACGACTGACCCGGCTGGTAAAACAAGATGGGAAGCCCCTGAGCCTGATCCTGTGGCTGCTGAGTCTGACGCTGTTATGTGTGACCACACACCCACCACCACAACCGCAGCTGAGATGGGGAATTATGACAACGTTCCCGAGACCTATGCCGATCATGCATAACGCGCAAGTGTTTCCCAGATTCTTCACCACCAATAATACCTTGGGTTTACCATATTTACCTATGGACACAAATTTGGCCAAAGTCCCTACCAATGACACTTGGAAGATTAACGGCAGTCTTTGTTTTACTGCTACTGAGACTGTTAATAAGACCCTCGATTATCCTTGTATTCCCTTGGGAAACTATTCTTATGCACATCTAGAAAAGGAACAGAGAACAGCAAAATACGTGCTTACAGCCTCTTAAAACGGTGGCATCCACCCCCGTCTGTTTATGGCCCCCTTTTATATGGGTAGTTTGTAATTCTACTGATTGTTTTTATACCTTGTGTTGGAATGCCTCTAGCTTTGAGACTGCCACTGTCGCTCGCATGCCCCGTTTTGTTCCCATTCCTGTGCAGACTGATAGTTCATTAACCTTGTTTAGACAAAAACGCGATTTTGGTATCACGGCTGCTATCGTGGCCATCATAGCTACCTCTGCAGTTGCTGCCTCCTTGACTGTTTCCTCATTGGCCCTGTCAGGACAAGTGGCCACTGTTAATACCTTAAATAATTTGTCATCTTCCCTTACTCAAGCTATCGATACACAAGCCTCCTTAAATACCCAATTGAAAGGTGGCTTGATGATAGTTAATCAACGTATAGATCTGGTTCAAGAACAGGTAGATATATTGTGGCAATTGGCTCAGTTGGGGTGTGAAATGAAATACCCCGGCTTGTGTGTTACTTCCGTCCAATATGAAAACTTTACTAAGGCAGCTAACCTCTCTAAGGAACTTTCTCATTTATTACAATATAATTGGTCAACAGAATTCGATGATACCATGAAAAGGTTACGATTGGCTATTATTCAAATTAATTCCACCCGTCTAGATATATCCTTTACCCAAGGATTTTCCACCTGGATAACCTCAGCCTTCTCCTATTTTAAGGAGTGGGTAGGAGTAGGATTATTTGGTATACTATTGGCTGGTGGACTAGTGCTCTCTCTTTGGATGCTTAGCAAACTGAAAAGACAACAGCGACATGACAAAGTGGTCATCGCGCAGGCATTACTTGCGGTAGAACAGGGAGCATCCCCCCAAGCTTGGCTTAATATGCTCAGACATTGAGACTCTGCTCTGACCAGACATCTCTGAGGGCTCAGGTTCCCATTGCACCAGAGTGCGGTCGAGCGGATCTGTACATCTCCCAGGGCTCGTGTTCCCATTGCACGGGATTAAGGTGTACAGAGTCTCGCCCACACGATCACTTCGAACGCCGGAAGTTGAGGAAGCTTTTGGCTGATCAGTGACGTAGTGGTGCATCCGTTTGACATTTTATTATAAAGTAAAGGGGGGATGTCGGGAGCCGCTCCGCCATTAGAAGATGGCGCCGGTTTCCTACTTCCTGGTTCTTCTCGAGAGTTGACGCATGCACAGTTGTCCACAGAGTGATGCAAGCTGCTTTCGTCTGATTGGTTCTTGCTAAAGCACCAATAGGAGACGTACACGCCTCACCAAACCCTATATAAGTGACGAGCTCTCCGAGCTCGTGGTCCTTCTCCATCTTGGAACAGAGCTGAATAATAAAGAGTGCTGTCGGAAGAATCCTGTGTTGCCGCGTCTGCTTATTCGGCGGAGCTGGGCGCGACACAAAGGAGCAGCAGAAAGGTACCAAAAATTTAATAAAAGACCCAAATAATAGTATTGCAAAAAGATGTATAAATGAGTAATAAATGCTTGGAAATTTTTTGTCATGCAAATATAAATTGAAGTCATAAGATACCCACACCCACAAGAATGGATAGAAAATTTAAAATATGGACACATTAAAAAATGTTAACAAGGACACAGAGCAACAGAGACTCATACCACAGCACAGATTTAAAATCCTAAGACTCCTCTAACACACCTTTGAGCAGTTTCCTATAAAGCAAGACAGATACATAGTGTATGACTCCATAAGACCACTTTGATGCTTTTGCTGAAGAGAAATGCAGGCATATGCCCACACAAACCCAGTACCAGAACGAAGCCGATATTTTATTTGTGACTACCAGGTTATAGAAGCAATTTAAGTGTTCATCAACAGAAGAAACTGGTATAGTCACACAGTGACATACCTGTCAGTGACAAACCACTATTTTAGAGTGTGAAAGCCCAATGAGAGAATACTGTATATTCAGGGTTCCAGCTGCATGTAGTTGTAGAACAGATAGACCTGTTATGGGGGGTTAGAAGCCGGAACACTGGGGTAGGGTAGTGAGTGGGAGGAGGGGCTAGGGAATTTCCTAGGGTTCCAGAAGTCTTCTGTATTTGCCAGGAGCGTGAATAACTCAGATCATGAGATTTCTTCAAGATTTCTCCTTAAATTTATAGCAAATAGTATACACTTCAGTGTGCATACCTCATACATACAAAACACCCTGAACCCAGAGGACTCTATTGTTAAAATATTAGAACCTTTCCATGGGTAGTGATGCTTTCTGTCACTTCAGAGCTACCATGGAGTCTGTGGCTCTGTCTCCTTGGTTCCTTGACAGCCCTTGGTTCCAAACTATTTATTGATTGTTCATCGTGGAAAATGGATGCATACCACCTCTTCAGGGTGGACCAAAGATTAAATACCTTTTGTAGGAAGGAATATCTGGGAAGGGAAACTTATCGGCAAAACTCTCAAGGCCCGTCTCCATACCTCATTAGTATGGAGAACTCTGTTCTGGGCTACATGACCATGGCTCACGTCCCTATGTGGGGAGTGTGGTCATGAGTTCCTGGCCAAGAGTCTGGTAGGGGGCATGGTGATGCCTACTGTCCTCAGATGCACTGGTGCCGGGATCTCTGAACCTACTCAACCTTACCAAGGTTCCTGGCACGGTCCACTGCCCCACATGGTCACAAGCTTTAATTGGTTACTTGTCATTTTTAATTGTCATTCCTAGCATATGACATGGTGTGTGTACCTATGGACACATCAATATTTTATGAGGGTGGCTGGATATGTCTTTATACCCATGACTATTTGGACCACAGCTCCTTCCAAGTATGTTACAGGACTTTTCTTAGCCTAGTTGTACTTTGCCTAATAACCAGGTGCCAGATACTCATAATCACAGAGTCACTTGGGACAATGGTTCCCCCATTTGTCACCTCAGGGCAGTGATGGTGAAAGGCAGGGACACTCATGGAGACAAAGCCCTTTCTTTATTAAGGCTGGTTTTGTGTCAACTTGACACAAGCTGGAGTTATCACAGAGAAAGGAGCCTCCCTTGAGGAAATGCCTCCATGAGATCCAGCTGTAAGGCATTTTCTCAATTAGTGATCAAGGAGGGAGGGCCCATTGTGGGTGGTGCCATCCCTGGGCTGATAGTCCTGGGTTCTATAAGAAAGCAGGCTGAGCAAGGCAGGGGAAGCAAGCCATTAAGTAACATCCCTCCATGGCCTCTGCATCAGCTCCTGCTTCCTGACCTGCTTGAGTTCCAGTCCTAACTTCCTTTGATGATGAACAGCAACGTGGGAAGTGTAAGCTGAATAAACCCTTTCCTTCCCAACTTGCTTCTTGGTCATGATGTTTGTGCAGGAATAGAAACCCTGACTAAGACAGTGAGAAATTAAGGAAAAGTTAATAGAAACTCCTAAGAGAGGAAGGAGTTCACAAGTTAGGAAAGGTCATTAAACTTTCTATCTAAATTAAAGCTTTCACAGTGATGCCAGAAAACGGACAAACATGGAAGTAATCCGTGTGATTGATTAGTTCTTTGGGCTATCACGAGAAACCATACATTCTATGCATGTCTCCAGGCCCAACCAGGAAGTGATCAGATGCTGTTTATATAGGCCCACCTAATCACAGGTGGGCCTCGCTCGCTCCGTCTGTCTCTGACTCTGGCCTTGTTAGCTCTTGACCTTAACTGCTAGCCACTGCCATGGGTCACTGCCATGGTTACTGCCACACCCTTCCACATGATTGACAGCCACCAAGAAGTGACTGAGGCTTAGTTAATTCTCAGTGAGCTCCTTATCTATGAGATGGTCTGGATTCTCTTTTCTGAAATAGATAAAGGCTCTTTTTCTTTTAAGGAATTATTTTAATCTGTGACAACCAGTTGCATTAGAAGTAACAGTATATGCATGTGCTGGAGAAATAGCTCAGTGGTTAGGAGTGCTTGCTGGATTTCCAGAGGACCCAAGTCTGGTTCCTAGTACCTACCTGGCAGTTGACAACTTCCTGTAACTCCAACTCCAGGGGACCCAACACCCTCTTCTGGCCCCTGGGAATATCTGCACACATATGGCACATATCCCCATACATACACATTCAAAACAGATGTAAAAAGTATGTGGAAAGTTATGTTCCTTAAGAGCTTTAAGGGAAGCCTGCCAGCTTGCTGTCAGTCAACCCAAATCCCTGTCCTTTTTACCTGTTCATCTTGATTATCTCCCATCCGGCTATAAGCTCCTCTGTTCCTCATCTCTAAGGTTCCTAGCCTCACTGTTTAATCCCAACATCCCTTAACCTTAAAGTCCATTCCCCTACAGTGTATGTGAGTTTTCGCCATATGCAGTTTTCCCTTTCCTGTACTACCTACTGAATGCAAAACAGAAATAAGGAAATGACATGACTGCTCCTAGGTTTGGTGGAGAATAAGAAGAGCATAGCCAGAAGCAGACACATCTGGACAGTCCAGAGTGGTCATGGCCCTCAGCTATGAGAGGACAGGGAAGGAGCACAAGGGATGGGGACAACGATACAGGACCAGGTGTAGTAGCCAGAAGGCCAGGTACAAAGGACTGGGGGACCAAAATGTCTGGATTATATCATGAAAAGCCTCTGGGGAAGGGCAGCCCAGTCCCTAGGCTGGAGAGTTCAGGGTAGAGGGCGGGGTATGCCAGCCATACCCTGTAACAGGTAGGGACTAAGGGATGCTGGGAGAACCTGGAGGTCAAGTCCACTTTGATATGTTAAGTCGGCACCTCAGCCAGCCGTTGTTGTTTGTCTTGCATTTGAAACTTAACGCCCTCCTAGTTATCAAAGCTCTGGGCCAGGTTGTCGTATACCTAGGTTATCTTCATTGTTTACATTGCTTCTGACGATGGGTACTTGCCAAACCATTAGCAGTTTGACGGCATTAGTTCTTTCCTGGTGGTGTAAAGGGTTACTTAGCTACCACCTTCTTTTCTGTGATGGCCCCTGATTCATGTACTGTCTTAGCATTCCTTGTAAGCACAGCTAGGCAAGCCTATACTTTGAGCTCTTTCTCAGCACTACTATGCCTTGGTTTCTGATGCCCAAGCCCTTTCACTCCTGTGTCCTGCTGGTCAGACTCCATCTTGCCTGGCTGACCAGCCTTTGTTTCCACTACTCTCCAGCCTAGCAGCGTAACAGGGGAAGATCCTAAGTGTGGGAGATGAGAGGCTGAGAGTGATCCTGTATATATTTCTTCCTATGTGGACATGGTTTGTGCAAATTGTTCTGTTACATAAGGGGTTTGACTGTAAAGCTTTCCCTCTCTAATATAATATACATATACATTTGTCTCTCTGTCATCTCATCCATCTTTATCTCCATCTATATATCTGTCTCTCTATCTCTATCATTTCTCTATCTATGTCTCTATCTTTCTCTGTCATTTTTCTTCTCTCTCACACACACAAACACACACACTATCAATGTGTCTAAGATCAGCATTATTTCTAATGTGTCTCTGTCTCTGTCTGTCTGTCTGTCTGTCTCTCTCTCTCTCTCTCTCTCACACACACACACACTATAATGTGACTAATGTCAGCATTATTTCCAATGTCATTGTCTTCACATTCACTTGGCACTGTGTTTCAATAAAACATATTGCCTATAGTTTCTGGCACAACCGAAGCTGCATGACCTTTGTGGCTTTCCCCCTATTTATTCTAACCTCTTTCTAATTGTGTCAGTGGACAATACCACATATCAACCATCAACTCTATGTCTATTCCCATGATATCTAACATCAACACAATGACGAAACAAAATGTTTACTGACCCTCTACTATGGACACGTAGGGAATTAAGTTTGCCACCCACTGCCCGGCTCAAAATTTCTTTTCTTTTTCTTTTTTTCCCAGTCTGTGAGAAGAACTCACTGTGCTGCAGCAAAGGCTAGACTCGAACTCGGAAAGCTGCCTGCCTTGGACTCCCGAGCATGGCAACTACAGCAGTGAGTCACCGCTGGCCGGTTGAGAAGTTCTGAAGACAACATTACCTTTTATTTCATGCACTTAACCAATGTCTGCACCCTCATCCCACCGTTTGTGTACCTTAAATAGAAAGTGGGGACCTGCCAGCATTTTGAGTCTCATCTATTCCTTCTGGAGAGGGAAAACAAACCGATCTCCTTTCATCCACACTTCTAGTTTCCAAAACATGCGTGTGCTTTCCCCACACTGCTCAATTCTGTTGGGGTGGTAACCAGAGGGTTTCACTTCAATTCCATTATTACACCATTTCTCTGCAGTTAGCACCGGATCCTATGCAATGAAGGCTCCGTTCCTCAAGATGGTCCCGCAGTTCAAATGGCAGGCCTCAAGGTTCTCACCAGGTGACTACAGTCTGGGTTCTCAGGATCCCATCTCAGGTTCCACCATTTCTAGGACAGTCCACAGAATTCAGGGAGACAAATGCCCTTATGTTTAGCCTTTAATATAAGGCACCTTCTAATGTAAGGCAGATGAATGAGTATGACGCCCCCTCCCAGGGCAAGGCACATGGGAAAGGGTGCAGACCTGCCAAGCCCTTGGGGCTGCCGCTCACTGGAGCTCTTCAAAAGCTTCCTCTTGTAGGCATTATCAGTTATTAACTCAGCTGCCAGCCCTTCTCCCTTCCCAGAGGCTGGAGCTAAACATCCCAGCCTCTAATCATGGCCTAGGCTTTCTCATGACTAGTTCCCACCCAGTATCCCACTCTGAGTCACCTCATTAGAAAAAAGACACTGCTATTGTCTAGAACATTTCAAGGCATTAGGACCTCTGAGTTCCGAACCAGGATTAAAGACTAAATAGGAGAATAAGATCAATACAACACCCCAGAGTTCAGGAAATGCATAGACCTAGAGTCCTCCTCACTGTCCCCCTTACCCTTACCATTGTTACGGAAGGTAAAAGATACTATGTCTTCACCTCTTGTTTGGGTTACTGCCCTCTTTCAGAATGGTCCTCTATAGAAAATGTAAATGCTATTTATACCTTGACTACACTTCCAAGGAGTCACAAAGTGGAAACTTAAGGGTTCTGTGGAAAGTCGGTTGGATGGTGTTTTGCTGAGGCAAACACGTGAAGGAACATTTCCTTAAAGTGGACACATGTGTGAAAGGATAAGGCGGACTTATGAAGGAATGTTTGGCTGAAGCAGACACAGGAGAGAGAGGATGTTCTGCTAAAGCAAGCATGTGAAAGGACACGTGATGAAATACTCTTTGCTAATGTCACACATGTATTGGTCTGCCTTACACTGTGCAGTTGAACTGCATTTGTTGGAAAGCCATAGAGAGAAATGCACCCAAAAACTTCTGGTGTGTGCTGCAGTTTGTTGCCACTTCCAAGGACTCAGGCTGATTGGATGCACATGCAAAGATAAGACCTGTGCTGAGGCAAGGCACGTGGAGGATACATGATGCTCGGAGGATATAAATAGGGAGTGACAGAGCCAGAGCTTGGCTTGCTGGTACAGCTGAGAACTTCTCCTGGTGTTCCTGTTGGTCCCTCCTGCTGGGTTTTGCTAACCCAACTCTACGGAACTAGATTGCTAGTGTATGTCTGTGAGGTATTTGTGAGTGGATTGAGCTGCGGCTGTCTGCTCAACTGTGAACTGAACTTCTGATTTCTAGACGACACAGACGGTGTCGGACCCTAAGATCCAAACGGGGGTACGTGCTCCTGCAGAAACACTCACAGACAGGGGACTCGATGCAAAAGCAAGGGGTTTATTGATAACCAGTGCACTGGGGTCCCCCCCCCAAACAGTCGTTCTCATGCCTGGTTTCTAGATAACTCAGATTTTCACATTATTTTTATAACAATGAGTGTTAGTTAAGTAGCTCCTGTTTGCCCAGGTTTATTACACGAAGGGCCCAGCTTCCTGATTACCCCTTATCTTGGGCCCTTCTCCTGGAATGTGTGTGTAAGTCTTTGGAATGTGCTCCTCCCGGGATGTGTCCCTGGGAAGTTAATTTTTAAGTTTAAACTCAGACCTGAGATTCCTTCATTGGGAGTTGCTCCAAAGAACTTTTCTAAACAGATCTGCTTCTCCCCAACTCCAACCACCGACCCTGTATCCTTTCTTTCCCACTACCTCAGATGGGCAGTGGGTTACAAAGGAGGTTAACGTATATAAGAGCATCATTAAAAATAGGATTTGAAAAAAATTAAAAGTTACAGAGTCACCCAGAACTGTAGCCGCCTTCGGCCATGGATCAACTAGGTTCACCTGAAAGTGGGGCTGGAAATGAAGAAAGGGACGGAGGGCGAGAAAAGATGAAGCCAAGACAAAGTTCTCTGATCAAGGCTCGAAGTTTAATGTTCAGCTCTCAATTTAAAGGGAAAACCTCACGGAAACACTTTCTTGTTTTAGCCAGAGATGGGTGGGGGAACCCATCCTTGGTCACAGCCAGAGTCAAGGCAAGCTCAGTGGGCAGTTATTCTTCTAAGTTCCTGTAGCAGGTTGGATGTGCAGCCAAGGTGGGTAACTCCACCTAGGTCCTATTATTTGATCTATTGTGGTAAACAAGGTCTTTCAGGCCAGCTCAAGGCCGGGGGCAGGGCACACAGAACACCTTCCATGGATCCACTAAACAACAGGTATCTCAGGCTATAAATGCCCAGTATCATGAAAACGCATTGGAAATCATAAATACTAACTTTGGCAATGCTTACTACTGTTACTTTCTGAGAGCCAGATGAGCGCAAATGAATTCTCTTGCATCGTGCTTGTGGCTTTCATTAGTGGTTTTGAATTTGAGGTTCATTTTATAGGGAAATTGGGCTTTGTGGCAAACCTGAGGAGTCTTTTCTTAGCTGTTGTAATGGTGTTCGGTGGTGGTTACTTTACTTATTGGGGGCTCAACTAGAGTTTTTAGACCCGTTGAGAAACATATCTATCATATATTTAATATATCTTACAGATTTGTATAATATACATTACCTTTCTTTATCATTTCATTTATGTAATTATTCCTAAATGCATACAAACATGTTTTGTATAGAAATCAATGAAAGAAGAAATGGGACATCTTTGACAGAGAAAAGGTTGTTTGTGGTTTCTGGCTTTCCTGAATCTTGTTTTTAATTTGAATACTTTAGTTTGGTTCTTAAATGTGTCTTGAAGGGCCCTGTGTTAAAGGCACGTTTCCCAGGATGGTGCTACTGAGAGGCAGAGCCTTTAAGAGTGGGGCCCAGTGAGAGGTCTTCAGATTATTGGGACATGCCTTTGAAGAAGATTGTGAGCCACCAACCCCAGTCCCCTTGTCTCCTTTGCTCTTGGCCATGAAATGAGGTTTCTGGCTCGCCATGCTCCTACTATAATATGCTGTGCTGCTCAGAGTAATGTGGCCAATCAATCACAGACCAGAGACTCTTAGACTGTGGGTTACCAGAAGCTTTTTGTCATAAAGGATTGCCTCATGCATTCGTTACAGTAACAAAAAGCTGATTAACATAAAATCCTTGAAGATGATCATTAATTTAATATATCCGGATACAGGGTGGGAGAACTAACTCAGTGGTTAAGAGAGTATACTGGTCTTGTAGAGAAACTGATTTCAGTTCCCAGCAACCATGTCAGATGACACACAACTGCTTGTTAACTCCTGCACCAGGGAAGGTGATGTGACGCCCCCTTCTGGTCTCTACAGGTACTGCACCCACATGTGCATACCACATCACACACACACACACACACACACACACACACACATTCACATAATTAAAAAAAACAATGTGTTCAGATAATGGTGACTCTCAAATTTAATTCATGGTCTTTGCCCTCAAGTAATTTATAGTAAAGTGGGACTTTAAGGACTTATTGATTTATAATTTGCTGATCATTGGAAACTGGATATCCCAGTTCCTCAATTATATCACACTTTCTGGTATCAAAAAGATACCAAAGGGTAATAATTTCAAAGGTTGTTCTGCTTAACCAGGGGATATTGCAGACTCTGGCAGGATATAATTCATTAAGTACCTTGGGTTTATTAATCATTAAGAGTTATTGAGCATGGTTTTTCTTATGAGAAAACTTCTGTCATTATTCGGGTTGATCTTTTCCAGTACAAATTACAGTTGAGCACACGTACTGAAGGCTGCTCAAAGGGAAAGCAGCCACATTAGAAGTAGCAACAATGAATTGCTTACCCAAAGCTTTTCAGTGGATGTCAGTCAAGAATGCAAGGAAACTTCAGTCAGTATTGAAAGATGTCAAAAGCAGCTTAAGCAAGAGTCGTAGATATGTTTAGACATAGTTATAATTAAGGTTCAGCAACTCTTCTTAGGTCTGGAAAATGTCATCATGTCATATGCTTAGGTAGACATTTGTTAAGGAGCCATAATCATAAAGGGTTAGAAAGGCAGACAGAGAATATTTTGTTGACTGCCAACAATGAAGAGGTTGCTATGGGGTGCTGCAGAGATGGCTCAGTGGTTAACAGCACTAGCTGTTCTTCCCAGAGGACCTGGGTTCAATTCCCAGCACCCACATGACAGCTCACCTCTGTCTATAACTCCACTTGCAGGGCTTCTGATACGCTCACACAGATATACATGCAGGCAAAACACAAATGAACATAAGATAAAAGTAAGTTATGTTAAAAAAGAAGAGGTTGCTCTGTGTTTGACAAATATGTCTCAGAAGTCTTAGGACATGCCTGTGGTGTAGATTTCTAAATTCCATTTTTTGTTTGTTTTTTTGGTTTTTTTTGGTTATTTGAGACAGGGTTTCTCTGTATAGCCCTGGCTGTCCTGGAACTCACTCTGTAGACCAGGCTGGCCTCAAACTCAGAAATCCGCCTGCCTCTGCCTCCCAAGTGCTGGGATTAAAGGCGTGCACCACCACCGCCTGGCTAAATTCCATTTTGTAAATGGAAAAACAATTTTCAATTAGAACATGCAGTTAGTAAGTTGAAGAGATGAAGAATATTAAATCCATAAAATGAAATATGGAGACTTAGCCAGAAAACCAGTTATAGTGAATGGCAGTAACAATGTACTAGAATGTAAATAAATACAATACTACATCTTCCTAGGCTCCTCCTGCTTATTGGAAAAGGTTATTTGAATTCCTGGTGAATAGGATGTCTTTTGAGAGATGTAATTGCAAGTTACCACTCATTCATTTTAGGGAGCTTTGTTTAGTCTCTCTCTCTCTGTCTCTGTGCGTGTGTGTGCGCGCACGCTCGCTCACGTACCCGTGTTTGTAATTGAACCCAGGCCTCATGCACAATAGGTAAGCACATTACTATATATAAAAGCACTCCTTTTTGCGTTTGTTTTATTGCTGTGCTGGCAATTATACACAGAGCCTGTGTGTGCCGAGCAAGCACTGTGCTCCCAGGCTTCAGCCCCACCTCCGGTGATTGTTTTTAAAGCTAACCTGACTTCTTGTGGGGTTTTTCTCTTTCCCAAGCTGGTCGCCTATCTGGAAAACTACTATTTTAATTATGAGGGGAAAAGATGCATAGAGAACTTCTGAAGCTGTCAGAAGTTTTTGTTTATTTATTGAAAATGTGCTTTGGTGCTAGGTATGGCTAAGTACTGGGATGTAAGGAGGTATGAGGTGAACAGAGTTCCCACTGTCAGGTAGTCATGTGTTTTTAGGATGTGTCTGTCAAATAGACTGTCACATAATTGCACATGGTAACATTTGTGTGTGCCATAGTAAGTATTCAGAAAAGACATCTCTCCCAAAATGACATCTTCACGGAATGTGGATGATAAAAAGGACCAGGGGCAGAATATGCTGCAGCAACGTTCCTGATCTTAAGAGTTCTATTGCTGTGAAGAGCCACCATGACCATGGCAACTCATTATAAGGGAAAACATTTAATTGGGGCTGCTTATAGTTGCAGATGTTTAGTTCATTATCAGTATTGGGGGAAGCATCGTGGCATGCAGATAGACATTGTACTGGCTGATTTTGTCAACTTGACACAAGCTGGAGTTATCACAGAGAAAGGAGCCTCCTCGAGGAAATATCTCCATGAGATCCAGCTGTAAGGCATTTTCTCAATTAGTGATCAAGGGTAGGAGGGCCTGTCTTGAGCAGGGTATGGGTCTCTTATCTGTCAAGAGCAGGGTATGTGACAAGGGGTTAATATCCCCCATGGGGAGAGGGGCGACAGGTCCTTCTCCACTCAGGGATCGTATACTGGATTTGACTGTGAGACCATCAGCTCCTTGAGAGGGAAGAGAGAGTACGCCAGAGAGACAGAGGTTTTGGACTTTAGTTATTCTTTAATTAATGATGCACAGCAAGCAATATGTTTATCATCAATGTTAAGGCTATTGCTACAACAACATATTGACTATTACCAATGCTAGGGCTATTGCTACAACAAGATACTGCCACATTTCCTATGCATTGCCTCTAACAATATGCACAATGAGCACAAATAATAAATTGCTAATTATCAAAGAAATAAGCATAGCAATAAACACATCATTCATTCATGGATTATATGACCTGAGTCCTTTTGATGGTTTCGAGTTACAGGTCTGGTGTCCAGGAAGGCGGGGTCAGGCTGTGGCTTCCAGATAGTAGAGTTGAGTTGATAATTTAACCTCACAGGGTGCTTGACCACAAAGAAGCTGGAGGCATTGGTCTCTCGGTTGTCTCTTTGATGACCTGGTGCTGAGGAGGCTTGTTGAAGTATCATGCTAGGTCATGATCAGGTGTTGAGGAGGCTTGTCTGGAGGATCACATTGGCCAGTCATGGCTACAAGTGTGATGAAGTGCTCTAGATGGACTCCTCTTTTATGTTGGATTTGGTGTTATTGCTGACATACACGGCAGATAACCACTCGTGTCTGGTTATCGTCGGGCTCTGATCTCATCACAGCTGGTTATCACAGCACAACTTTACTTCCAGACTTGTCTTTACAAGTGCCAGACATATCCTAACAAGTTTCCTATTACAAAATGGAGTTGGTCCTGTGTAAGGGCCTGCTCCTTACAGGGCCCCTTGTGGGTGGTACTATCCCTGGGCTGACAGTCTATAAGAAAGCAAGCTAAACAAGCCAAGGGAAGCAAGCCAGTAAGCAGCATCCCTCCATGGCCTCTGCATCAGCTCCTGCTTCCTGACCTGCTTGAGTTCCAGTCCTGACTTCCTTTGGTGATCAACAACAGTATGGAAGTGTAAGCTTTATAAACCCTTTCCTCACCAGCTTGCTTCTTGGTCATGATGTTTGTGCAGGAATAGAAACTCTAAGACAGATGTGGTCCTGGAGAAGGAGCTTGACAGTTCTACATCTGGATCTGCAGGCAGCGGAAAGAGATTGCTTTGCCACACTGGACAGGGCTTGAGCATCTGAGACCTCAAACCTTTGCCCAGTGACCACTGCTTCCAACAAGGCCACACCTCCTAACACTGCCTCTCCCTATGGACCTCTGGGGTCATTTTACTTTTCACACCACTACACCTGGCACAGGATGAAAGTGGACGCTGGGGTAGAGACTAGTGTGAGGAGTGTGCACACAGGGCCTCCTCAGATGTCAGATAAGAGGTAAAGATCAAAGGGAAAGTCTAGATTTTAAGTGCAAAGGGAAACAGAAATTTCATGAGTATGGTTGCTGTAAATCCTCTCTTCAGGGGATTTATACAATCATGAACACACACACTCACTCTATCACTCCACCACCAAAAATACCCAGAGGAGACTACTTATGCATACATAATTAAGCATAGAACTCCCTTCTCTCACCACTGATATCCTAAAAACCCACTCCCAGTATTCCCCCACCCCAGTATGTTCATCGTGAAAACCCCTGTTTTGTTCTTGAGGGAGCTGCTCCCTCCATGTTCTTCCACACACATCACACATACAAATGTTGTGGCATTTTCCTCTCGTTATTACGCCTTTGTCAGTTTAACTCTCAAATACTTCAGCCTAAGAGAGTAAAGGTATTGACTCTCTAATGCAACTAAACTGTGGTAGATAGCCCTTTGAAGACTTCAAATGAGAAACCAAGAAAATTAGATTCAGCATTTAGCAATCTGCCTGAAGTCACACTAAGAGTAAGCATATGTGGGATTTGAACTTTTGTTTGTTTCTTATGCCAGGCCTCTCAGGCTTTCTTCTATTGTTCCACAGTTCTGGTTAATGCTCAGGTGTCTGAATGCCTCTGTGGTAGAGTGCGGGTTTCAAAAAAAAGCTTCAGGAAGAGGTGCAGACTTTGAGAGAGGAGACCTGGCAGACAGCACTTAAATTGGTTCCAGTTTGTGCTGAGGACTGGGTCCAAACAGAAGGGACATTTCCGAAAGCCTCAGAAGCCACGCCCCTGCTGCCAGAGGCAACCACCAAACTTTAATTAGAACCGGAAAGCACTGGAGACTAAGGAATGGAAACCTTGTGGAAACTTCCCTGGGAGGGCAGCTGCTTGGGCGGCCCAGCAGAGGTTACTAAAGGGCAAAAGCACCTCAGGGTTCTTTGGAGATAATCGTTTTTTGCGGCATCCTCAAGTGATAATCCTAGCACTAAAGGCCAGCCTGGGCTACAGAGTGATTTCCAGTCCAGAACATAGAAAATCCCTCTCTTAAAACATTCTCCACCCTGAAACAAACAAACAAACAAACAAACAAACCAACCAACCAACCAACCAACCAAAAGAACAAAACATTTGTTTTCTTAAAGGAATGTGAATTTGAAGGAGGTTTGAATGGAGTGGAAGAGGCTAGTTAAGTTATTATGATTGTATAGGCTATAGTGATGATTACGATTGTATTGTATAGGCTATCCTGATGATTATGACTGTATAGGCTACAGTGATGATTACGATTGTATAGGCTACAGTGATGGTCATAGTTGAAGGTGCTAGTAATAGACGTGAAGAACTGAGGTTGGACTTGGGTAGTGGCTCGCAGTGGGGTTCAAAAACGTTTTTTTTTCTGACCTCATAGATGTTCTCCGGCATGTATAATCTCCTATAGTATAAAGTTGAGAAAATGTCACTTCATAATGAATGTTACTATTTTTTTAGTGGATATTTTACTTGTTTACATTTTAGATGTTATCCCCTTTTCCTATCTCTCCCTGACCCCCTCCAGAAACCCCTATCCCATCCCCCCTCCTCCTGCTTCTAGGAGAGTGTGGCCCCATCCACCCACCCACTCCCACCTCCCTGCCCTCGAATTCCCCCACCCTGGGGCATCCAGCCTTCACAGGACCAAGGATCTCCTCTCCCACCTATGCCCAACAAGGCCATCCTCCCCTACATATACAGCTGGAGCCATGGATTCCTCCCTATGTGCTCCCAGGCTAGTGGGTTTAGACCCTGGGAGCTCTGGTTGGTTGGTATTGTTGCTCTCCTCATGGGGCCACAAACCCCTTCAGCTCCTTCAGTCTTCTAACTCCTCTTTTGGAAACCCGTGATGAACTGATCACGGGTTCAAAAACATTCTAACAGGTTTAGGTAATAATGAGGTATTAAAAGTTAACCCCATAGGGCTGGAGAGATAGCTCAATGGTTAAGAGCACTGACTGCTCTTCCAGAGGTCCTAAGTTCGATTCCCAGCAACCACATGGTGCCTCATGACCACTTGTAATGGGATCTGATGCCCTCTTCTGGTGTGTCTGAAGACAGCAACAGTGTACTCAAATACATGAAGTAAATAAATAAATCTTAAACAAAAACAAACAAAAAGTTGTAAGGTCAAGAAGAGGCTGGACCTCTGCTCAAGTCCCAAGGACCGGTGCTGGCCCCAAATGACCACAGAAGTCGGCACATGATGCAATCAGCAAGAGGCTTTTACTAGTAAACCAGCATGCTGGGACCAGTCTCATCCCTCTTCAAGAAGGAGAGAGAGTGAGCCCCGAATATCAAAATACATAGGATGAGAGATAGCTCAGTGGCTAAGATCACCACCGACTGTTCTTCCAGAGGTCCTTAGTTCAATTCCCAGCAACCACGTGGTGGCTCACGACCATCTGTAATGGAATCTGATGTCCTCTTCTCGTATGTGGAGACAGCGACAGTGTACTTACATAAAACAAATAAGTAAATCTTTTTTTTTTTTTTAAAGTTAACCCCTAGTGTTATATTTCAACATTTGTATTGACTTGTATATACTTTGAAACTCACTTATCTGGTGTTAATTCAGTGTTTCTAAGCACATCTACAGAGTTGTGCAACCATCTGCGTAATACACTTTTAGCCTTCTATATCATCCCAAAGAAAAGCCTATTATTAGTCATTCTTCATTCCTCCCTCCCCAGTCCTATTCCTTTCCTAAGAGAAATGAGCACAGTGTTGTTGGTTTAAACCAACATTAATGTACTTTTTCACAGTCAGAGACCAGAGCCTGGCATCTAGTGTCCACCGGGCCTTACTCAGCAGGCGGGCAACAGGACGATGCCTCCTTTGCCTCTTTCAGATGCAGGCTTGCAGCTGTCTAACACTAGCATCTGTTCTCATCTGTAGGCTCTCTCCTCTTACCCTGTGTGTTGACTTTGTTTGCCCCTTTTAAGGATTGTTGCCATTGAGTTCAAGGCCCACCTGGATTCTCTGGTCTCATGTTGAAATCCCTAACTTAACTGTAGCTCTAAGGACCCTTTCCTCCAAAAGATTCATGGACATTCATGGACTCCAGAACTTAATCCATGGCCATATCTTTTGTGACAGGAGGGCACCATTCGGCCTAGTATGCGTAGGCAGTTATTAATCTACTTTTTACTCTTCATAGATTTGACTCTTCTAGATGGTTCACATCTGGGAGTTTTGACCCAAGGACTTGAGTAGGTATTAGTGCTGTGTGGTGATTTTAATGAGATGTCCCCCAAAAGTCTTGGATATTTGAATACTTGATCCCCAGTTGGTGGAGGATCAGAAGGTGTGACTTGACTGTAGGAAGTAAGTCACTTGGGGCAGGCTTTGAGGTTTTGACAGTCATACTGTTCTTGAAGTATTCTCTGTCTCCTACTTGTTCTTTCAGATGTGAGCTAGAGCTATTCTTGTCACTGAGCCTTCCAACTATGTGATGGCTTGTATATGCTCGGCCCAGGGAATGGCACTATTAGAAGGTGTGGCCTTGTTGGAGTAGGTGTGTTACTGTGGGTGTGGGCCTTAAGACCCTCATCCTAGCTGCCTAGGAGCCAGTATTCTGCTAGCTGCCTTCTGATAAAGATGTAGAACTCTCAGTTTCTCCTGCACCATGCCTGCCTGGATGCTGTCAAGTTCCCACCTTGATGATAATTGGCTAAACCTCTGAACCTATAAGCCAGCCCCAATTAAATATTGTCCTTTTAAGAGTTGTCTTGGCCATGGTATCTGTTCACAGCAATAAAACCCTAACTAAGACAGACTACCATCACAGACTATAACTCTTTTAGTCTAATTGAATGTTTTCTTTGTAGGTTGTTTTGGTCATGGTGCTTTTTGTATAGCAGTAAAAACCCCAAGACATGCTGCTTACTTAGGGTAGGTAGACCGAGGATGAATAGTGTTGACTCTGGGATCCTTAGCCCATGTTGTGTTTTAAAATGCCTGATGGATATCCAGGTTTAGAAGAGACAAAAATCTTTGCGGGATAGTCTGTCTGTGAGTGTGGGAGTCACTGGCATGTAGGAACAGTTACAACTAAGAAGTCACTTGGGGTGAAAGAGGGGGAATGAGAAGTGTACTGGGAACATCTGGGGGGGTTGGGGGAGATGGTTATAAGGGACTTAGAAAAGGAAATGATGGATAAGAAGGTAGGAAACTCAGGAGAATGTCTTTACAAAAGAAAAGGGTTTTATTTGTTTTAAGAACAAGGGAGTGTCGGCTCCTTAAAGCCAGCAGGTCCAGGCAAGAGGGGAGAGAGGTCCTGGTCCCGCTGGGTCTCTCCGGAGCTGAGTGGGATGGTGAGTGTGGGCCAGGAGTCTTGTCAAAGCAGGAACTCAACTTTAATGTAACAACCTCTTGTTTATATAAACTTGGAGCATAGGGAGGAGAAGTTTTGGTGGGGTGAGATGATGTAGAAGGTTGGGAAGGTATGGGGTGACTGACAAGGCCAATGGTAAAGCTTTACATCAGTAATAGCAGGACAGAGGCAGGGCCAAACAGGTCTTGCTGAGTCACCCAGGTATGGAAATGACAAGGATAGGTCTCAAACTTGAGTCAGGCTTAGACTCTCCCACAAGGTCGCAGAAACTCGAGCTTGTCCACAAGGCCCAAACCAGGGCCGAAATGGGGCCCAACAAGGGAGTAGTTCATTGTTTCACCCTCCTTTGAGATTGAAGAAAAATCATAAAATATAAGTAAACACTGGGTTTGGCAACTATATTAGTTAGGACCGTCCAGAGAGACAGAATCAGTGGGACATATGTGAATATTTATGGACACGGGCAAGGGCTGTAGCTCAGTGGTAGAGAACTTGTCAATCATAGGTGATGATGTAGGCTTAAATCAACACCCTGGTACTGCTAAATCAACACTCCCCCTACTGCTCATAAAATCATCCTAAGTATTTAAGAAGGGATGTGTTATAAGGTCTGGTAATGCCATTATGGAGGCCAAGAAATCTAATCTGCTGTCTGAAAACTGGAGAAACAGAAAAGCCAGTGGTATAATTCAGTTTAGTTAAGTTGACACATGAGATTAACCATCACAGCCACAGAGACCTCACTAGTAGTCTGATGAAAGCGGTTAGGTGGAGTGGCTGGGATTAAAGCCCTACTTGGAAGACAAAGAAGTGGAAATGCTGGTCAGACAGGCTGTTCTGAGACAAAGCAGGAAAAGTTATGGATTTGGAGGTTTGTCTTGTATTGAAGATGGAATATGCTTTTATCCCTTTATGAAAGTACCAAGGGGGTACCTTGAGAGAGGCACCAAGAGAGATTCCAGGAGTCATTTTGTTGAGAATACAAGGTTGAAAGAATGCATCTCTGATGAAGGAAGAGCAGGCTTAGAGAGCTACAGAAAGTTATGGTAAGGAGATAGCCACGTTCTGATACTTAAGAATAGTAGTACTGCTTAGTAAGATCTGAGTTTAACCATCTCACTTATTGTTTTCTAACAGGTGGGATGGAGTCAGAAGAGGCAAAGGAACTAAAGGTGTGTTCAATGAGGAGGTCATAAGACTTTGGACTCCTAACTGAGTTCAAAGAGAAGGAAGAACATGAGCGGTCTGATGGACAGTGGGCATGTGGTAGAGTCAATAGGTCCTATGACAAGGGCTGGGACAAATGATCTAGAATAATGGGAGGCTACAGTAGAAACTGAAGGCCTTGAAAGCATTTGTGATGATGAGCCATGGCTATGACCATGAATGGAAGGAGTTGACCATGAATGGAAGGAGTTGAAGTGAGGACCAATACAAGAGCAGCAGGGAGACAGAGGTCAGGGTGCCTGCCCCATGCTAGGCAGATAAGAGATTGCCAAGTATGGCAACTGGACAAGACAGAAACACATCAGCCTTTTGTGCTCTAGTAGCTTTTTTTCTGTAAACAATTAAAGATCTGCCTTTCCCAGATTCCATAAGACAATTGGTCCATATCTTGGATCCTAAAGTGCATACTAGGAGAAAGCCAAGAAAAATAGAGAACTAACAATAGCTTGGTGACAGATAAGGACATTCCAGGTTGGCTACTCTTAATGAATCCTGTATTCAGTGTTCTCTCATTGAAAAATTTCCCTGAAGATATATCTTCTAATATCTCAGGAGTGACATTGTTTAGGATAACCGGTTACAAAGGAAAATTCAAACTGGAGATTAATAAAGCATCACATCAGAAGCTAGGCAGGTAATAGATAATTTATGGGGGGATGTTGCCACTGGAGTTATCAACAAGAAAAATAGACTTTTGATTTCAAAAGACCTTGGAACCCACACAAGGACAAGGATGTAATAACTCAGCGTCTTTCAGTCTCAGGATCAACGTGTTCGTGCTTGAATTTGGCTCGGCCTTTCAGGGAAAAAAGTTTGAACTCTGGTGCTGTAGAAACGGGAGGTTTGAGTTCTTCCCATCACTTATTAGATATGTGACCTTGCAAATTGACTTAATCTATTGTTACTTCTAGTTTCTCATTTTAAAAAGGAGGATTAAGCTCAGATGCTCTGCCAGCATGTGACTAATACAGAGGCAGATACAGCCAACCATCGGACTGAGCCTGGGGACCCCAATGGAAGAGCTAGGGAAAGGACTGAAGGAGATGAAGGGGATTGCAACCCATAGGAACAACAATATCAACCAATCAGAACCGCTAGGGACTAAACTGCCAATCAAAGAATACATACTTTACTATAAAACCCACAGACCATATGAGGCTTAGGAAAAAGGAAGACCAAAGTTTGGCTGCTTCAATCCTACTTAGAAGGGGAAACAAAATAATCACAGGGGGTAGAGGGAGTCAGAGACCTGGGAGGGAGAAAAGAGGGGGAGGGGAAAAAGGGGGCAGAAGAAAAGTATAGAGGGTCAGGAAATGTAATAGAAATATATAACCGTAGGGGATGGGGAACTGGGGGTAGCCACTACAAAGTCCCAGATGCCAGGGAAGCGGACCCAACAGGGATGACATTAGCCAAAATACCCAACAAAGGGGAGATCAAACCTGTGGAGACCACCTCCAGGAGATAGGCATGGCCCCAGGTGAGGGATAGGGTCACTCACCCATCTCAAAATTTTTAACCCAGAATTGTTCCTGTCTAAAGGAAATGGAGGGACAAAAAATGGGGCAGAGACTGAAGGAAAGGCCATCCAGAGACTGCCCCACCTAGGAATCCATCTCATCTGCAGATACCAAACCGTAACACTATTGCTGATGTTAAGAAGTGCTTGCTGACAGGAGCCTGGTATGGCTGTCCCCAGAAAGGCTCTGCCAGCATCTGACTAATACAGAGGCAGATACAGCCAACCATCGAACTGAGCCCGGGGACCCCAATGGAAGACTTAGGGAAAGGACTGAAGGAGATGAAGGGGATTGCAACCCCATAGGAAGAACAACAATATCAACTAACCAGAACCCCTCAGAGTCCCCAGGGACTAAACTGCCAACCAAAGAATACACATGTAGGGACCCATGGCTCCAGCTGCATTTGTAGCAGAGGATGGCCTTGTCAGACATGAACAGGAGGGGAGGCCCTTGGTCCTGTGGAGGCTCGATGCCCCAGCATAGGGTGATGCTAGGCAGTGAGGTGGGAGTGAGTGAGTGGGGGAACACCCTCATAGAGACAAAGGGGAGAGAGTATGGGATGGGGGGTCGGGTTGTGGAGGGAAAACCAGGAAGGGGGACAGCATTTGAATTGTAAATAAATAAACAATAAAGAAAAGGAGGATTAAAATTGTTCCTACTCAAAGGGTTATAAATGGAGATGAGGATAAGCAATTAAGGGGTTAGTAACTGATAATGCTAAGTCTGTAAAAGTGGTGAACAGTCATCATCATTCTCATCATCATCTAGAGATAACAAAAACTTCATTGCAAGCCTAAGATTAAGCAAGTTGAAATACGCAAAGTGTCAAGCACGCAGAAATGTACAAAATACTAAGTAATGCTAAGCTAGTATTACTTTGACATTGGTCAACAGGTTTAACCCTCCAACTCATTACGACATCTAAAAGTGAGAGAGAAAAACCCAAACTCTCCCTCCCCTGAGCCCCATCTTTGTTTATGCCAAACTCTGGGGACTTTCTAGGAGTGGAGAGCAGAGTATCATGGTAGTGGATACAGGACCCCTGTTAGGTCTGAAGTAAGCACGGTCTCATTTAGCCATACTAGATCCGGGAGCCTACAACTGTCCTGAATCCTGCTACTCTTGATCTGCTTTCCCCCTGCAACCATCACGGCTGTGGAAGAACTACCTCTGATTCCTAAGACAGCGCTCTTGGTAACAGCCGATGACAGTTCTCAGCTGATAGTAAAAATGAGGCCTGGATTTTATGATGTATTCTAACATTACACAAGACTCTCTACACGCATGGCCTACTGAAGCAAATGAACAGGACAGGCTGCCATCATTCTCTGAAATTTTCCAAGAATGAAGCTGAGGCTCCAAGACGTTAACGGATCCAAAGACTGCAGATTCTGAGGGGCATAGGCAAGATTTTAGTTTTGATTCTCTGTGACTCTAACACTCTGCTCTAAACTATCATTCATACTGTGGACATGGCATTGGACATTTTTATACTACTTACTTTTTAGTTTTTTTTTAGTAATTTAAAAAATTTTCCTTTTAGCTATCCAATAAACATTTTCATACCTTGTTAGATCCCACGGCAACACTGGTGGGCCTTGTTATGACAGTTTCCCAAGGTTATTCCTCTCCTTCCCCTTTCAAATGACAGTGTGTCATAAAATCGAATGTTGATTGACTATGTAGTTTAAAAATTCAATGAGCATATTGAAGATTCTGTGTGCAGGGTGCAATGTTATCTGCAAAGATGGATTTGAGGGAGGACTCATTCAGCTTGTGTAAAGGGAGACTCCCCTGGTACTAGAGTACAAAAGAGAGGGTGGAACATCCCCTAGAACTCATTACTAAGCATGTCCAAGGCTATCTGAGAATATCAGAAGGTATTAGATCTGCCCCCCTGAAGAAAGGGAAAGAGTATCGAGGTAGAGAAGATGAGAGGGATGGTGCAAGTAGAGATGGTGACAGGACATGGGTGTACATTATGGAGTACTGAGGGAGTAGTGTTTAGCTCAGGGAAAAGGAATTACCTAGAGATGCAGCTATAAAAACACCTTCCTATTAGACCAATACATCCACTTTAAGATGTGATGTTTTGTGTACATAGTTTCTCAAGTATAGACAGGTGACTGTGCACTCAGCAAATCTTGATGGTCAAACCCCACTAAGGACAGGCAGAGATGGAAAGAAAGAAACATTGGATGTAGAGATTTATGGAAAGGAGTGCTTTGAAATACTGCCCTCTGCGCATGACATGGCCATTGTACCCTTGAATGCACAGCAGTTTGGTGACCTGCTGAAGATCTGCATGAGATCAAGCCAACCTGGTCAATCAACATTCCAACAAGCAACACTAGATGGACTCAGTGGGTTTCAAAAAAAGGGAGAAGATCTGAAAGCAAGGAATGCTGTAGCAGAGACGCCCAATACTACCATCCCCTGGTAGGTGCCAGTCACAAGCCCCAAACTAGTTTACAGGACTAACTGTTCTAAACCAGTGGTCTGTAACCCATTTCTTAAATCTGACTAATTTGCTTGGTCACTTCACAGTCTTCAGGGAAACATGTTTGCCAGCTTATCATCAGGGATATTACAAAGACTCTAGATGAAGAGATGCACTGGAAGAGGCATGGGGGGAGGGGAGGAGAGGGGAGAAGAGGAGAGAGGAGGAAAGAAGGCAGGGGAGAAGAGGGGAGGGAAATGTCCTATTCTTTCCAGCTATGTTGCTCTCAAGGACACTATGAGGCTAGCTATCCTGAAGTACTCCAAACCCTGCCTTTATGGCTGTTCACAGAGACTTCATTACACAACTTTTCATTGCCTCATTCCCATGCAGACCAGAGCTTTAGTTCTGTTGATTGATGGGCCTCTGTCTTGTAATGAATTCCTTCCCCTGGATCCCTTGACTTGTTCTTTTGATTGACAAAGCATACCTGGTATCAACCACAAGACACAGTTTCAGACTTCAATGCCTAATAAGGGGTTAATCTGCCCTCACCCTAGACTTCTGGAGATAGGGTCCTGGGTTGGAAATAATTTCTCTATTTGGCCCATTCTCTTCTGCATCCCAGGGATCACTGTTCAGATATCAGACACCATTTTCAAATAAAACCCTTTTTACTTGGACTTTCCCCATAAATAATCACCATGGACTTTGCATCTAGAAACAGTAAGATAATTTCTTTACCCATAGTGATTGGAATGTTGCGATGAGATATTTTAAAAGGGAACTTTTTCCATCAAATGTTCTGAAGCCCCAGGAGACCCTCTCAATGTGTGTAACCTTTGAGAAGTTTGTTGACATATCTTTCTTTCACTATCTTCTCCTTAACGTAAACAAAACTGCTTAAAAAAATCATATCTAGGACTCTCGCAAGCTAAGCAACAGCTATCCCATGAAATTATGCTTTCAATCCCCACTAACCATCTTGGAGTTTTAAGTTCATTTTTCACTTTTGTCATTGTTTGTATTTCTTATGTTTTTGGGGGGCGAGGTCCCTGAAGGAAACTGGGTTTAGCATAACTTAGTTAGTGGTGAATCAAACTTCTAGAGTCTGACTCTGGCTAGTTTATCTTATATTTATTTAAATATGGTACAATTTTGGGAAAAAGTCTCCTGGTAACGATTATTCCAATCCCACGTGCACAGTCAAGCCTAAGGTGTGACTTTATCAATAAGGAACATGTGACCATGAGGATGGGCTCTATAGCTTAAGGGCCTAGGATCTGGTATGGTGTCTGACAGAGACAGTGTCCAACAGGCTGTGGCATCCCCTTTTAGGATGGGTTCTATTGACCTAGAAATGAAGCTCAAGATAGAGGGAGGCAGAGTTTGGGATAACATAACAGTCTTGGGGATTTGAGTAAGGCCTAGCAAAGCTTATTAGGTTAGTAACATCCACTCCCAGCCTTCTGGGTAGAAAATGTGTACATTTCCTCCACTGAGGAGACAACCCTGCGTGACTACCATTACTGGTTTCTCCAGTGCTTACCTGTGAACATTTGTGTCCTCTACATTACTTCAGCTATGTAGTTTTTTATCACAATGTTAACTTTTAGGCCTTGCATTGGGTTGGGCATTGATTGGCATGTTTCTAAATTTTTTTTCTTTTTTTTGTTTTTTGAGACAGGGTTTCTCTGTGTAGCCCTGGCTGTCCTATAACTCACTTGTAGACCAGGCTGGCCTTGAACTCAGAAATCCGCCTGCCTCTGCCTCCCAAGTGCTGGGATTAAAGGCATGCGCCACCATTGCCCAGCTTAAATAAATAAATCTTTAAAAAAATATATCAAATATATTTCTGTTCTCAGAAGCGTCCTCTGTATCTTATTCTCCAAGGCTTGGTTTGAATTCACTTTTTGCTCTCTTTCAGCTTTGTTTTTCAATTTCAATGCACATGGATCTCTCCATAGGAGAAGAGGAGCAAGCTGCATGGTTGAACACAGACCATAGAAACATGTCACATTTTCATCACATGTTCATGTCAGAGCAGGTCACAGAGCTGCCTCTGACTCCAAAGGACAGAGAGATGAGAGATCCTGTTGGGCCCTGAGAACCTAAATCCTGTTGGACAGCAATGATTGGTAGCGTTGATAAAACTGGGTCCTAATCAGAAAATCTGGCCTCATAGAGTTTGTACATTTTATTTTATACTCCACTAGCTAACTGGGCAATTGGTTTGAAGTAGACAGAGTGGAGTTCAGACGTGTCGGGGATGGTGATATATCTTCTTGAGAAGGTGTTCAGTAGAGTCTTAATCAATCTCTTATTTTTCTTCCAAAAGAACAGGAACATTCAAAATCCTTCCACTGACCTTTCTGTTGGCTTCCAGGATGGAATCATTTTTCAATCATTTCAAAACCTTCTTATTTTTACCTTCATCAAAATATTTCTCCAATCTCAAACATAAAGGGCATGTTAGAAGGAGGAAAAGTTACAAAATACTTCCCTGTGGAGGGGTGTGTGTGTGTCTGTATGTGTGTATGTATGTATGTATGTATGTATGTATGTGTGTGGTGTGTATGCGTATGCCTCTGTGTGTTTATGTGCATGTATGCTTGTTGTGTTGGACATGGATGAAGTTGCGTTCTTGTTGCATGTTTATGGATAAGTAAAGATGAGCCTCATAGGGCAAATTGAACAGCAGTTCTGAATCCAGTTTCCATCCTGCTTCCATAAGATACTATTTCTTGCTCTGTGATTGTCACTTTCTGTCATGTGAATTAAATTAAGATTTAATTTAAACAAAATTTTTTTGAAACAAAAATTTCACAAAAGTGATAAGAGGCAGTTTTGAGCAGTTGGTTTAGAAGAGTGCAAACTATCCAATGAACTTTTAAAGATTACTTCTGTCTGTGTGTGTGTGTGTGTGTGTGTGTGTGTTGGGGGTATGCACATGTGTGTACAGCTGCATTTGTGTTCACACATGGACTCCCGAAGAAGGAGCAGGTATCCTCTGTCATCCTTTTTATTCCTTTGAAGTAGAGTCTGTCCTTGAACCTAGGGACTGTGTTTTTTCAGCTAGGCTGGAAGCTAGCAAACCATGCTCTCCCTGTTGCTGCGGATACAAGCCCATATGAGCTGACCAGTTTGTTACATGGGTGCTCATGATTGTGTAGCAAGTGTTCTACATTACCAAGCAAACCAGAGTCATTCCCCAGCCCCGCAGAATCCAAAAGAGAAAACTGAATATTCAGGATGCATTTCCATTTTCCAGATGTTCTCACACCAAAGGTAATCCAAGCTTCCTTTTTATATAGCAAAAGTTTTGGCTTTATTTGAATTATATTTATACTTCTCATGAACAATTCAAGCCAAAGAGAAAAGTGCAGCGGGAAAAGTTATTCAGAAGACTGTCTAACATGCCCATGGGATGAATGTCTGGTGTTACATCAGGAGAACATCATTTCAATCATTTCTAACAACATTAACAGATTAGATAGAAACCACAACTGACTCTGTTTCTCTACCTTGCTGACTCTCCTGCCTCTTAAAGGTGTTTTGTGTCTGAAAGTCCAAGAGTTAGACCCACACCCTGCCACCATCTCCGTATTACCACAGTGGTAACTTGACTGACTTCCTAGCTCCAAGTGATGCCACAATATGCAATGGTGACGTCGTTACTAGATGACTCAAATTCAGGCATTTGGACCACAGAGAGCTAGTAAGTCGTATTTGTGAATGTGTCTCTGAGGCTGTCTCTGAAGGATGGCATTTGAGTCAGTGGACTGAGCAAGGAGACACCCTTGTAAATGCTGGTGGGCATAATGTAATTCACAAGAGCCAAGGTAGGATACAGGGCAGAGGAAGAGACTAGCATTGCTTGAGTTAGACATTTTTTTCTCTTGTGCTGGACACTGGCACCCCTGGTTCATGGGCCTTTGAACCACAACTGGGGTCTTATGTCCCTGGGCCCCTCAGTTCTTAAGAACTTTTGGCTGGAACTGGAACTGTGGCTTTTGAGAACTTTCAGTTTGCAAACGGCAGGTAAAGAGACGGACACAAGCCAGTCCCTCATAATAAATCTTCCTATATATGTCTGTGTATCTTACTGGTTCTGTTTCTCTGAAGAACCCTGACTAAAGAATTTGGGAGGACTCCTGTGCTACTGACTTTCCAGACTCTTTCCCTCCATTTATTTTAGTTTCTTAAGTGTCCGGTGCCCTTCCTGACCAGCAGGAAATCAGACGCAAGACAACCAGGTTCCTTCTCAAGGCAGTTTAATCAGGATTGCAGTTAGCAGGTGTGCCCCCTCCTACCCCGGGGACCAGGCTTATATCTACGCAAAGGCCAATGAGCATACGCCACGTATCATCTCCCCATACGTCCACGTCAGATGACCATTCCCTGCCCCTGCACAGCTTCACAGCCAAATGAGGACTTGTTTATCACAAGGACCACTCTCAGCCAGCACCATCTTTAGGGTGCAGCACACAGTGGCTCTCCACAGTTCCCCCTTTTTGTTTTACAACGAAACAGGCAAGAGTAGAGGTCTGATCTCAGGTTGGAGTAATGGACATTGTACTAGCACCCAAAGGATGCTAGACCCATCCGGTACCGATTTTTTGCTGAGGCGGGTAAGATGAGGGAATTTTGGGGAAAGGGCGGTACCAACCCGCATCTCTCAGACTTGCTCTTCACGAGACTGCAGGCAGCATTCAGCGTATCTCGTGTGCAGTGCTTTGCCTTGCAGCCTGAATGTGATGAACTCCTCAAGACTTAATGGCGGCAAGCCATGCTTGTGGGGACTGTCCTGCCTCAATGGCATAGAATGCTTGTGCAACCAGGGCAAGGTCTCTCTTTCGGGATCAGGCAATACGGCGGAGACAACACAGGCAGAGCACAGAGACCTCTACCAAAACAACAGCCAGGGCCCCCATACCCGCCCACTTCTTAAGATGATTCATGGCTTGATGGATCCACGTCGTCAATCCCTCTGCAACAGTCACGTCAACCTGGGTAGAGTTTACTGTCACAATTGCCAGGCGAAGATCTATAAAAAGCAACTATCCTCCTGACAATCTACAAATATTTTTTTTTTTTTTTTTTTTTTTTTTTTTTTTTTTTTTTTTTTTTTTTTTTTTTTTTTTTTTTTTTTTTTTTTTTTTTTAAAATAACCCTTCTTTGCCCAGCCCACCTTGCGTGCTTGGCATCCTGTCCAGGGCAACAATGAATCTCCCCTAGTGCTTCCTCTACAAAAAGAGTTCATCTGGGTTGTGTGGGAATGGTAGAATTACCTTTTAAATCTGAACTTGGCCACCATCCTTTGAACACTAAAATTCATCATCAAAAGGTAAATAGGGCAAATCCAAACTAATATTACTACTTAAAAAAAGACAAGGAAACACTTGAGCATCGTGGCGTATGGGCATCGGATTCGGAAACACCGACAGGATCCCCCATCTTTGTTCCGTCACCGCAGGATTTATCTTCAGGAGAAGAAGCAGAAGGATCAACCAAGTTACACCTGCGCACCAGCCTCTCGGGGACCCAGATAGGGTCATGGTGATCCTGCGGAAACACACAAACAGATCCTCTTGCCCAAGCCAACACCGGGTCGGGGCCATACCATTTTCCAGTTAAGATATCTTTCCATTTTACTTGACCCTTAAGGGTCTGTGTATCTTACTGGTTCTGTTTCTCTGAAGAACCCTGACTAAAGAATTTGGGGAGGACTCCTGTGCTACTGACTTTCCAGACTCTTTCCCTCCATTTATTTTAGTTTCTTAAGTATATCTACGATGTTGTTGTTGTTGTTTTTCCGAGACACAGCAAATTGTTCATCACTGTTCTAAAGGGACAGAGTCCTAGGTCAGAATACTAGGGTAAGAACTCAGTGAATGACAGATGCATTAAAGAAATTACCAACTGTGGGCAGAAGTAACAAAGGCTCCAACCTAAATTAAGGAACAGAATTTCAAAGTGGACAGAAATAGCCAGGTGAGTAACTTCACACATGGTGGACAGCAAGTGGTCCATACCCTGCTAGCATTGAAGATGGTAGTGACCCTGGAGAGTATTTTATGATGCTGCCTTCTGTAGACTCATGAGTCAGCAGGAAATTCTCATGAGGAGGTGTCTGAGTTAGTGTTTTATTGCTGTAAAAAGACACCAGACTAAGGCAACTCTTATAAAAGAAAACATTTAATTGGAGACCTGCTTACAGTCAGAGGATAGGTCTATGACCATCATGACAGGAAGCATGGCGGCAAAACATGCATGGAATTGAGAGCTTACACCCTGATCCAAAGGCAGTAGGCAGAGTGGGAGAGACTAGGCCGGGTATGGGCTTTTGAAACCTCAAAGCCCACTTCCAGTGACACACTTCCTCCAACAGAACCACACCTCCTTATCCTTCCCAACAATTCACCAGCTGGGAAACAATGTAAAAATACATGAGATGATCAGGCCATTCTCATTCAACCCTCCACGGGAGGAGAGTGGGATTATGGGATTATTAGCAGAGGTGTGATGTTTCTGATCTTTAGAAGTGAAGAGCTGGCTGGGCTGAGCCCAGGCCTGGTTAGCTTCATCTCTTACACCCTTCATGCTTGCTCCTTTTCGTGCCACCCACATGTAGACCTGCTTTATGCTGTACTTCTGCACAGAATGTGCATATGCAACCACAAAGCCTCCTTCTCCTCATCTTCTCTGTTCACCTATTCAGGTTTTCAGAGTAAGGACGTGATGTGAGGAGATCTAGTTAGCTCACGTACATCAGCTGGATAGGTGGTTCTTAAATTAGGATCCAGTCACGTGGGGTGGGGGTTGGGAGGCCTATGGGAACTAGGTACTGCTAACCATTGAGCATGTGCCAGATGCCGTTTCAAATACTTGGTGTGTATTAACTCGTTGGTTTCATCACAGCCTTATAAAGCAGACGTCTGGATCTCCAGTTAACAGATTAGCAAGTGAACATTACATCCTCAGGTCCAGACAGAGAGATGAGTGATGGAAAAGCTGACTTATGGCCATGGGGTAGTACAGATAATACTACGTAGTAAAGACTCAAATCCAAGCACTGTGTGTGGCTCTGGCATAATTCTTTCAGCTATTGTCATCTTAAGCTTGAGTGGAGCCGGATGGTCCCAGATGCCCTACAATCCTCTGAGGCTGTAGGCTCAGGCCCCCTCCTCCAAGTGATCTTTTCAAAGGGTACTTCGGATTTCTTTGTTTGGCGGCTAGGTGTGAAGAATTTCAAATGTCATCCAGAGGATTATGTTGATGCAGCAGCCTCCAAATATGTCACCGGATTGAGTTGTCACACAGGTTACAGAACATAGAGCCAGGCAGACCAAATCAAGATCCTTGAGTCACACATCTATAGAGGGAGGTTTGAAAACATGCCTTTATATTCTTTTGTCCCCATTAAGAACTAGGGATCTGTACACTGGTGATGCTTTATCTTGATTGTCAACTCGATTGGATTAATAAAGGCCTAGGAGATTAGTGAAGCAGCTTGTAATGGCATATTCAGAGACAATTAAATCATGAGGGCTCAGGTTTAATCGATAGATTAATCACTTGATGGATTCATAATGTGATAGCAGTACTGGGAGGTAGTAAAAGATAGGAAGTGGAGCCTCGTGGGAGGAAGTCTCTGAGGGCGTGTCCCCAGGGCCATCCTTTGACTGACTCTTTGGTATTTCCCTTTTCTTTCTGCTTCCCCTCCCCCAGAAAGTGAAGATTGCCCTGTGCTACCCGCTCCTGCCGTCATGATGACTTCTCCAAGCACTTGAAGCCAAACAACCAGAGGCTGGATACTCTGAAACTGTGAACCCACAATACAATTTGACTCCTTTTTAAGGCATGTTGATCATCACAACTAAAGAAGCAGAAGAGTACCTTTCCTTTGGTTCAGGGCTGGTTTCAATGGCTTGCTTCCCCAGCTAGTAGAACAGAGAATATAACATGAGGGATGACTTCCAAGGACAGGGCAGAAGAGGCCACAAGCCTGGTTCCTTTCAGAGTCTCACACTGGAGGAAGCCAATTGCCAGGTAAAAAGTTTGCCATGTTGCCAGATAGCCAACAGCCAATGTCACATGTCAGCTTACAAGGGTGAGACATTTTGGATGTCTGGCCCACATAAACCTTTGAGTGGCGGCAGCTGCAGCTGATATCTGATTGGAACTAATTTACAGATTTCAGGAAAGAACTTCCCAAGGAAGCCCATCCTAAAGTTTGAGCTGCAAAATCATGGGCAAAATAAACTAAGTCACTAAAGTTTGGTTCACTCAAAGAGCAATGATTAACTAGAACAATTGACTCACTAATGCTTGGGCAGTGTTCATGTGCTCTCTTCTCCTGTGCTGTGCTGGTCTTCTCTCCAGAGAGTGTAATTATAGTGATGTTTAGTCCATGTTTAGTCCCTGTAACAAAAGGCAAGCAGCATGTCTGCTCCTACCCAGCTGGTCATTAGTTGAGTGTCTCTGGGATTTGTCCTCTTTATCTGAGCTGTATCAGAGACTACAGAAGGCTAGAATTGGCCTACAGTGGGTGTTACCAGTAGGTGTTTGGTTTAGGGATGACATACTTATCAGTCTAGAGGTACTACAATTCTTCCCTTTATTTTTACTTTAATCTCCACATTGCTTAGGATTGAACCCAGGGCCCTGCATGTGTTAGGCAAGTACTACGTACTGCTCAGCTACATTTCCATCCTGAGAGGAGAGGCATTTCTTTCGAACTTCTTGGTATTTAAGGTTTACTTATTTTCCCATGACTTCTCATGTAAACCATTTGTTTAATCTAGTTCAACACTTACCCATTTGTTCTAGGTGCAACCTGCGCCATAAGTGTCTTGCTTATACATTCTATTTTCTCCTACTATTTTACATATGAAAGACAATACAGTAAGTCCTCAAATGAGCAAGTGCTTAGAGATCCGGTTTGTACAGTCTCTCTTATCAGCTAAGGCAAATCACATGGCTAAGCCTACAGTTAATATGCTGAACTACACAAGTCAGAAGTCAACAACAGTTTAATTCATTGGGAGTGACTATTGACAATCTACGACTTTTATTTTAAGGAAAGGGTCTTGTAATGGCTATTCCTGGGTGTCAACTTGACTATATCTGGAATGAACTACATTTCAGAATTGGAAGGCTCACCTGTGATCCAGATTTTGAGGCTTGGAGATATGAGTTTCTGACCTGAATCTTGACATGGAGATCTTGAAGCATAATGGCTATGAATCCCAGGAGACCAAGGCAAGGAGATCTCTGAGTTCAAGGTCAGCCTGGGACAAAACAAGTCCTAGATCCAGGTGTGCTGGTATAGACCTTCTGCTGGAAACCTACATGAAAACATTGGAAGAGAAGACTAGGACCTGGTTTACTGATTGTTAGCATTCTGTCTAAACTCCTCCCCACAGTTACCTGGCAACTGCCAGATATTCTCCTCCCCACAGTTACCTGGCAACAGTTAGGTGGGCCTGGCCCACTATAAAAGGGTCTGCTTGCCCCCTCTCTTGCTCTCTCTTGCCCTCTTGCCCTCTTGTTCTCTTGATCCCTCTGTCCCCTCGCCCCTTCCCCCTTCCTTTCCTCCTCTCTCCACGTGCTCATGGCTGGCCTCTACTCCTCTACTTCTTTTCTCCTCTCTCTCTCTCTCTCTCTCTCTCTCTCTCTTCTCTCTCTCTCTCTCTTTCTCTCTCTCTCTCTCCCTCCCTCTGCATCTACTACCTTCTTCACTCCCCTCCCCATGCCCTGAATAAACTCTGTTCTATACTATACCATCGTGTGGCTGGTCCCTCAGGGGGAAGGGATGGCCCAGCATGGGCCCACTGAGACATCCCCTTCCCCCATACCTCACCACATACCCACAGAAAATATTCTCATATCTCTTTTTTTTATAAACACATCATTGATGGCTCTGCACATTATGCAGACACCACCCAGAATGGACAGCTCCAGCATTACAACCCCTTTCCGGGACAACCTTGAAAGATACAGGTGAAGGAAAATCTTCACAGTGGGCAGAACTTCGGGCAGTACACATGGTATTACAGTTTGTTTGGAAGAAGAAAAGGCCAGATATATGATTGTTCACTGACTCATGGGCTGTAGCCAGTGGATTGGCTGGATGGTCATAGTGTCTGTTCACAGCAGTAAATCCCTAACTAAGACAGAAGTTGGCTCCAGGGACTGGGGTATTGCTGTGATAGGCCTGACCATGCTTTTGTTTGGAAGAATGTGGATTTTTAGGACTTTGGATTTGGAAAGCAGTGGCATGTTTTAACTGGGGCTTAATGGGCCATGCTAGTAGGAATATGAGAGACTTTGTTGCTGAGAATGATTTGAACTATGCAGATTTGGCCCAAGAGGTTTTAGTGGAGGAGAATTTCAGCACGTGGTCTGGAGACTGTTTTTGTGGTACTTTGAACATTCAGAGCACGTCTTATAAAGAACAACATTTGCCGGGCGGTGGTGGCGCACGCCTTTAATCCCAGCACTTGGGAGGCAGAGGCAGGTGGATTTCTGAGTTCGAGGCTAGCCTGGTCTACAGAGTGAGTTCCAGGACAGCCCGGGCTACACAGAGAAACCCTGTCTCGAAGGAAAAAAAAAAAAATAAAATAAAGAACAACATTTAATAGGGGCTGGCTTACAGGTTCAGAGGTTCAGTCTATTATTATTAAAGTGAGAACATGGCAGCATCCAGGCAGACGTGGTGTAGGAGGAGCTGAGAGTTCTATATCTTCATCTGAAGGCCACTAGGAGAAGACTGGTTTTTAGGTAGCTAGGACTAGGATCTTAAAGCCCACACCCACAGTGACACACCTGCTCCAACAAGGCCATACCTACTCTAACAGGGTCACATGTTCTAATAGTACCATTCCCTGAGCTGAGCATATACAAACCATCACAGGTCTCATGTAGCTCATGTTGGTCTTGAAGTTGCTATGTAGCTAAGGCTGGCTTAGAATTACTTGTTCTTCCTGCCTCTGCCTTCCAAGTGCTGTGCTGAGATTACAATTGTGCATCACCATACCCTGCTTAACAATGTACTATTAACACATTTAGGAAATGGCTGATAAGTGTATCAGGTGGGTTCTGACAGAACAGAACCCAGTGTATGTGTGTGTGTGTGTGTGTGTGTGTTCCAACAATGGCATCTGTATGCTGCAAAGGCGGAGAACCCAGAAGCCACTCAGTACTGTAGAGGGCATGGGCGCTCACAGATAAGCATTGCAGAAACTAGGAATGTCAATCACACAGGCTTGTCTCCTCAGTGGAAAAAATGTATATGTTTTCCACCAGAAGGCTGGGAGTGGATATTGTTAATAACCTGGAGACCTTTGCTAACTATAGGCCTAGGCTACACTCAAATCCATCAGAATGTTTATCCCAGACTCTTTCTCCTTAGACCTCTCTTTGTTTCTCAGTCAATAGAACCCATCCTTAGAGGAGGTGTCATGTGCACTTCATAACCTTATGACCTTTGTTCTCTCTGCATGACCAAGATCACACCAGATTCTAGGCCCTTACGCTAAAGAACCCATCTTCATGGTAGAGGTCATGTGTACTTTACAAATGAGTTTCAATGTAGCCTTAAGCTTTGTTGTGCAGGTGGGATTGGGATAATTGTTACCAAGAAACTTTTCCAAAATTGGACTGTATTCAAATAAGACTAAAATAAACTGGCCTGGTGTCAGACTCCAGAAGTTTGAATCAGCACCAGCTGACTGCTGAACTGAGGTTCTTGCTTTCGATTGGTGGTTCGTTTACCTGCTGCTGTAGAGCTTGCAGGGACAACCCCCTCTTCTGCAACACACACACACACACACACAACACACACACACACACACACACACCACACATAGAGTACACGAAGCTGGATGTGGCCACAGTCCAAATCTTGGGATTTGGAAGATTCCTGGAGGGTTTCTGGTCTTCATTCCAGATCGGAAGGCTGAAGAGGCTGACCAGTGGCGTCATGGAGGACTGCAGTAGTAACAAAGACGGACATGCTCACCGGTTAGAATTGAAGACAGTGTAAACAAGCAGCATCGGAGTTTCCGGAGTCCTCTTCCTCTCTAGGCCACCCTGCAGAAGGTTCCACTCACTATAGGGGAGGGTCTCCCGTCCCCTCAGTTAACTCTTGAGGGCATTAATTTTAACTGAAGGGTTTATAAAAGTACAGCTGATTGGACTCTCTGAGATACTTTAAATCATTTCTCGAATACTTATAATAACCAATGCAGTGCAGGTGCACGGAAATAGTTGTTACACTGTCCTATTAACGGAATAATGAGAAAGTCTGCAGATGCACATTTTTTTCGAAGTACTTTTGGTCTGAGGTTCACTGCATTTGCAAATTGAAAACCACAGATGTGGAGACTGACTGTACTGTCTTACGTGCTTATAGCATATTCACTTCACGCAAGGTTCTGAGCTGGCTGCAGCGGTGGTTACGATAAAGAAGGGATTTGGATCTTGATTACACTTGAGTAGATTTATCGTCTAAGCAGATTTATTTTTCTAAGATAGGGTGCCTAAGTGTCCTTAGATAGGTTCAGATAAAGCAGTGATCTTCCTTACAAAGAAGGGAAAGCTTCATGGAGTAGGTGACATTTGGCCCCGGCCTTGAAGATATCTAGGATTTGGACAAGAAGGATGAGAAAACCATAGAATTCTCTCCTCCTCGTGGCATCAAAAGAGGGACGTAGATCACCAGAGACCATTGGATAAAGGTTTATGACATTCTCGCCCTGACTCCAGAGTTGTGCAATCTGCAAGTAAAGAGCTGTCCGGCCAGGGAAGAATATTCTCCTCCCCAAACCTTATTAAGTCTCAGTCTCAAACCCTCCTCTTTTTGGGGACGGGTTTGAACGGGTCCTGCCTTCCCCAGGGAGCTGTCAGAGAGGGCGTTTCAGCGCCGTAATGTCTGGCCGCGGTGGGTATGGCTTGGCGAAGGGTGCGGCTCTTTGTGCTTCATGTCCCACAGGCCTGAGCAGGGTGCGGTGACCCCACGAGGCTCTTATCCATCCCGCTGCTCCCCCAGGACCGTCCGAACTCCAGATTTAGGACGGTGCTTCGGAGAGCAGTGCAGCAGCTGTACCACCCCGCCGAGCATCCAGCCCTGAACTCTTTTTTTTTTTTTTTTTTTTTTTTTTTTTTTGCCGCTCCCTGCAGTGCATTTAACACAGGCGGATGCCGTCTGACAGGGTAGCACCCCTTCCTTTCCTCGCCACGCAAAGGAGTGGGTGGAGACTCCAGGATGAGCTCCCTCCCAACCCGCTATGCGCCTGCGTAGCTCCGCCCAAGTCCCACCTATTCCCTACCGCTCCGCCCTCCTATCCCGGGCTCCACCGCTAGGGGTGGCGGCTGCGGCTACGGCCTGACTGTCACGGCGCGGTTGCTTTGAGGGCGCAGCAGCCCTACCGAGTGGGGCCGGCGTGAGGCCAGAGGGTGGGAGAGCGGCCGGCGGCGGAGGGCGGCGCCGGAGGAGGGCGGCGCGCGGTGACTCATCCCTCTGGAAGATCAGGCACGCTCGCCGAGCTCTCCCGCGCCGCCGCTCCTTAACCGGGAGGCGCCCGCCCCGCCCGCCCGCTCCGAGCTCCCAGCCCAGCCGCGGCACAGAAAGTTTTCCCGGGCTCACGGCCTGCGGAAAGCGGAGCGGGCACGGCTAGGAGGCGATCGCCGCGCGGGCCCGCCGATTGCATGGTGCCGGGCGCCCGGGCCGCGCGTCAGGAGGACCCGGGGCGGGGCCGGGCTGAGCCCAGCTCCTGAGCCTCTGTCCAGCTGCGCCCGAAGCCGTCTTCCCTTGGGACTGCTGCGGGGGTCGCGCTCCACGCCATGTCCCGGCTGCTGCCGCTGCTGGGGAGCCGGACGGCGCGCAGCCTGAGGCCGGGCCCTGCCGCCTCGCCCCGCCCGCCGTCCTGGTGCAGCTGCGGCCGGGGACTGCTGGCGCTCGGGGTCCCTGGCGGTCCCCGGCTTCTGGGCACACACCCCAAGAAGGAGCCCATGGAGGCGCTGAACACGGCGCAGGGCGCGCGCGACTTCATCTACAGCCTGCACTCCACCGAGAGGAGCTGCTTGCTCAAAGAGCTGCACCGCTTCGAGTCCATTGCCATCGCGCAAGGTAAGCGGGTGGGGCCGGCCGCCTGGGAAGACCCGGTTCCCGGACCCCTGTCACCTCCCCACATTCTGACTCCACGCCTGGCACGGCCGAAAGGGAAAACTTTCCACCTCCCAAGTGTCCCCAAGACAGGTAGGACACGCGCGGATTGTGCCAGGTAGTAGGGCCAAGCTTGGCTGGTGCCTTCCTGGCCGTGGAATTTAGGAGCTTCATCCTGAAATGCCAGCTGAATCTCAGGGTTGTGTTTTGGTTTGTTTTGTGCCACCTCTCTCCAGCCCTCCATTCCCTAAACCTTTGGTGTCTTCCTGAGAACGAGTACCCATGCAGGTGGCATGCCCTGCCTGGTCTAAGAAAGTGCCAGGAACTGGACAGGTAGGAGCAAACTTTCTTGAAGGTGTGTGGATGTCCCCCCAAGATGCTCTAGGTTATAGATTGCTTCTCACATCTGGTTGTGGAACTGCCCAAGGAAATCTTTTCCTGGGAAAGATTGTATCGAGCCAGCAACTGAGTGTGTACTGGAAGGCAGGAGATTCAAATTGAACTCCAAGAGTTTGTTTCGTTGGAGTTTGAAAGAGTGAAGTTAAGTGAGGTTTTGGGTGATTGAGGTTAGGGAATCTGTGACTTGAAAATGAAAAGCACACTTCTACTTAAAAATAATTGGGAAAGGATGAAAGGAAAGCTATTTTTAAACAGGCATGTTAAGATAGGATATTTTTAAAACAAGTGTGGAATGTGGTAGGTCAGAATTTGAGTGTACGTGAAAAGGCATTGAAAAGATGCAAAGACTAAAATGGATTCAGTCTTTAAAGTCGTTGTTTTTGTTTTGCTACATAAATTCTGTTGTATACACAAAAACAGAGCTACTATTTTTTTCCTTTTCTTTTTTTCTTTTTTGGTTTTTTGAGAGAGGGTTTCTCTGTGTAGTCCTGGCTGTCCTGGAACTCACTCTGTAGACCAGGCTGGCCTCGAAGTCAGAAATCCGCCTGCCTCTGCCTCCCAAGTGCTGGGATTAAAGACGTGCGCCACCACTACCTGGCCACAGCTACTATTTCATGTGACATTTGGATGTGTTAGCAAGTTTTTAAATAGTTGAAGTTGGTACTACATTTAAACATTCCATAGTTCTGAAGTATGGAGCACTTCAGCACTGATTTGGAACGGGGCTTTCAGACATCTTGAAAATTTGGCCTGTGCATGAGAGGAAAGTGAGTTCTTTCCTGATTTTAGCATTGCTTACTTTTACAACTTAAGAAACTTTTTATTAGTTATATCCTTTACTACTTTAATTTTTTTCTAGTTTGGGGATTGTGAATCAATATAAAGTAATGGATAATTTCAGGCATTGCTTACCCACAATACTTTTGACAGGAAAATGCAGTATTCCAATCAATATAGTTAGTAAATCACATGACAGAAAATTATTACTGAGTACTAGCATCCCTTTAGTCTATGTGTGTGTTCTGTGTGTGCTTAAAAAGACTCAGTTCTTGGCGCACGCCTTAATCCCAGCACTTGGAGCAGAGCAGGCGGATTTCTGAGTTCGAGGCCAGCTGGTCTACAGAGTGAGTTCCAGGACAGCCAGGCTACACAGAGAAACCTGTCTCGAAAAACCAAAAAAAAAAAAAAAAAAAAAAAAGACTCAGTCTGAGAGTGCTCTTGAAAAAATATAGCAGTCACATCTTAGAAAGTCAGTTTTTGTCACTCAGGTGAGACTATGTAAATATCATTTTCTCTTTTCTAAAGCAAGGTCGTGGAAATTCTACATTGTCAACATGCTACAAGATTGGAGGGTCCTTTGAATATAATTTTATAGCAGTTATTGAAAAGCACGTTCTACAATACCAGTACCTGACTTGCTAAATTTTATCTATTTTTGCACATGCCAGCAGTGTATCTGGTAGGAGTGTTACATTTTCTACTGAAGACAGTATTTTAGATCTAAGATGGTTTTAGATATCCTTGGAAGGACCTAAAAACCTCAAGTTCATGGATGTTATTAGCATCAATAAAACTGAATGATCTAAATATTTGAGGAAGCCATTGGTAATTTAAATATATTTGTTCAGGAAAAAAAGGAGTAAATATATAGGAAACAATTTGGTGGTTTAATGCCTCCTCTTTATAAGCTAAAGTGCTTCAAAGTGTGGTTGTCTATTTTTGTTGATGCTTCTGCCTAACTTTCCAGTTAAGTGACACTTAGAGGTGCTGCTGCATTAGGTTTTAGCATGCCTTGGTGCTCACTTAGCAGTTTTATCACCAGTATACATAGCTAAGGGGAGAACTAGACTAGCTTAGTAAGTAAGTTACCTTGTTCACCAGTTACATAAGGTAAAGGATCTCATTGCATTGGGAATTCATGTTTCTCATACATACTATTCTGAAATCAATGGGTTTGTTCATTTTAAATGAAAACCTCTCATGTCTTCTTCTACTAATACTACTACTTTAATTACTTATTTGTGTGTCAGCTTGCCACTGTATGCTTGTAGAGGCTAGAGGACAATCAGTGGGGGTTGTCCACTCTTTCCTGCTAACACACTGATCCCAGATCATCAAACTCAGGCCCTTAGGCTTGGCAACAAGTGCCTTACTAGTGGGCCACGTCATCTGTCTTAATTCTGTAAACTACCATCTAATGTACTGAATGTAGAGTACTAACTATGCTTTCTAATGAAGTGTAGTCAAGTGAAAGGGCTGTTCCTTACTACAGGAAGCCGGCGTGTTCCTCGGAAAGGCACTCAGTCATCCTAGGAAGCATTCTGGCTTTGATAAAATATCACAGAAACAAAAAAAAAAATCATCTCTGCTTTGAGATGGGTCATCAAATCTGCTGAAATTTGGCACTCTGTCCTTATCGTTCTCATGTGTCTATCAGTAGGCCTGTGGTATAATTTGTGACAAGATATCACTCTAGAATCAGCTTATAACAGATGAGGCCGACCTTGTGGGATATCTTATCTTAGCGAGTTGGGTTGTTCAATTTTAAAATTACAAACTGAATTTTCCTTTCCAATCTGAAGACAGAATTTATGTTGCACTCTTACCTGTTCAACTTGTTTTGTCTCCTGGAGGTAGCAGGCATTCCATTGACAGTAGGGGTTGGCTCTGTCAAAAGTAGAGCTGACAAGCTGATGTTAATACAGCCTGTTAGCATTAGCCAAGAGTTTTTGAAGCAAACTCTTTTTTCTTCATTTTTGCAACTAACATTTCTGTTTATAATTATTTTTAAAGTCTTTAAAAGTACATTTTGCTTTTGAAACAAGGCAGAAGTCACTGTGTTAGTTGTTACCTGTTACTATAAAACAAGTTATAGCAAACAGAGAAACACAGAACCTCACAGTTTCTAATGTTCCCAAATCCTGGAGCCACTCAATTGGGTATTTCTTATTTACAGTCTCTCATGATATTGATATGAAGCTTTTGGCTTTCTGAGGTCCTGGCTGGGGTTGGAGGATTCATTCCCAGCTTGACTCACTCACATGGCTGTTGGCTGGTGGTGTCAGTTCTTTTTTATATGGACCTTTCTACAGGACTAAGAGCTTTCAAGACAGAATTCTTGGAGAGAGGGAGAGAGAGAGGAGGGAGGACGGTGCTCGGGAGGAGGAAGGAGTTCTGGAAGCCCATCTTTTATGATACAGGCTTAGAAGTAACATCTCTTGTTTGCTGTGCTACCTTGTAGGAGGTTCCTACACAGGATGCGACGATTGCGTCAGAGAATGGGAATCACTGAAGTCATGTTGGAGGCTGACTGCCGTACTTACTGAGGTTTAATGAACAGTTACTGTAGAGTTATGTAAGGCAAGAGCTGGTTTTGGCAGAGATATCAAAAGAGGTGAGAATTGAAAAAAGCTTCTTAGGGAATATTATTGTCATATATATTAAAAAACTTAACAATTTTACATATGGCAAATAAGATACATCAAGGTGATAGTTACCTGGCAGAGGTGATACCATGATCGAGTAGGTGGTTTTCCTAAGGTGAGGCTCATTTATGGCACTGAGGGTGTGCTGACTCCTCTGATTTCCCCATGTGGGGCAAACTTTGACTGTAAAGTTTGTGGTAGTGAAGGACTGTGTTCACACTTTACTCTAAAATGAAAAGAAAGTAAACAGGTTATTCCCAGGTGGATAGTACAGTTTTTCTGTTAGCAGCAAATTTACTAGCTTTCACCTTTTTTGTTTGTTTCTCTGTGTAAACAGTAACTATGTACTTTTAAAATTTGTTTTTGCTATTGATGTACTCTGTATTACTTTTATAATACTAAACTATAATGTCTTCAATCTTCCCCATTTGTGACTGTTTCTTTAAGGTAGGATAAAGCATTCTGTTTGGAGTACTTGGCAAGTAGCCTAAAGGTCTTAGACAAAATGATAGTCTGACAGCTGTTGGGTTGGACATCCATAGAGTGCTTACACCTGACCAAGTTTTGTCATGGAGATCACTCTACTAGCGATCTTGTACCTTTAAAAACTCATTCCCTGTTCTCCACAGCCTGTTCCTCAGGACTACATGAGAAAGAAACAGTTGTGTCTGTCTACCTCTTAGCCTCTGGGATGGCTTGGGATGATCTCAGCTTTTGCTCAAAGAGAAAAGCATTTCCTATGCCAATTAAGACACATGAATAAAGACATTTCAGTGTCTTAGCTGAGATAATAAAAGTAGAATAAGGGAGAGAGAGCCCCAACTGGGCTCAGCCAGAGGGCGGGAGAGAGCCAGAGGGCTCACCAGAGAGTCCAAGAAGGGTTTTCTCACAGCTAGAACTGCTGATCCAGACAGATACAGGTTTCCTCAGTAACAGTGACTGTGACATTTCAGAATGGCTGTAATATTTAGGTAATAGGTCAGAGTTCCTAGAAAAAAATGTTCCAAGAGAGTTAAGAGAAGCTGTAAAACTTTGTATCCATTTCCTATTGCTACTATAACAAGTTTGGTACTCACTCAGTGCCTAAAACAATGCACTCTTGTAGCATTTTGGCAACTCAGGGTCCAAAACCAGTCTTAAAGGCACTTGTCAACAGGGCCCGTCCTTCTGGAGTCTCAGGGGAGAATCCGTTCTTTGCTTCAAGCTTTTAGCATTCCTTGGCTCTTGGCTTCATCACTTGAATCTCTGCTTCAGTTGTTGCGTTATCTTCTTTCCCCTTGACCTTTTTGCTCCCTCTTGTAAGGACTCTTGTGACTACATTTAGTTTTCATGAGCAATAACATGCCCTGGAAAAACCTCATGACACATGCCACTGTACAAAGCTTGTGCTAACGTTTAGGACCCAATGAGAGAATTCAAGGATAATCTCTTTCAGTATCTTAAATTACATTTTTTGAAGTCCCTTTGCTATATAGGTAGCATATTCAAAGGGTAGAGGATAAGGCTATGGTCGTCTTTGAAGTCCCAGATCCAGCTTCCTACAAACTTGTTAGGACCTAATCTTGGAAGCCCACACTGTCATCTTTGCTGCCTGCTATTGATCAAGAGAATAAGTTACTAGAGCCAGTTTGGATCCAAGGAAAGAGAAATAAGTAGCATTTTATGTGAGCGATCATGTCTAATAATTAAGATCCTTTAGTCTGTATATTAACTTTTCTGTTGAAGGTTTTGCAGATTGTCATGTTAGTTTTTATAAGGGTATGGGGCCCTGTTTGGAGCATTTTTCCTCTACTAGGTTCCTCTACCAGGTGCTAGGCTCTGAGATGTACAGCATTCCTCTGTCTTTATCAGGATTTTTTTACTTTGTAGGTGTTGGCATTTTGGACTGGGAAGTTCTTTGCTGTGGGGGCTGTTCCCCTCATAGGCTATTGACCAGCATTTCTTTCCTGTGTCTACCATTTGCTGGTGGCACCCTTGCACACTTTCCTAGTTGTGTTGGCCAAAAAACGTCTCTAACTGTAGCTACATGTTTCTTGGATGGTTGAATATGTGGAACTTTGCAGAGAGAGGCTTATCAAAATCTCCTGACTGAGAGACATCATTTATAGGAAATGTTGAAATTGTTTCTTTAGCTCTTTGGGCCTGTCTCTGCTCTCATCATCTGCAGTGCTTGCTGTTAGCCTTTGTTCCCCACCCTGGCCCCCTAAGTCACCGTTTGTTTTCTGTGTGTTTGTGTCTTAGTAAGGACAGAGGATAATTTCTGACCTATCTAGCCAACTACTCATCTGTCTGAACTTTACCAAAACACAACAAAGTTAGAAAATACAGCTTTCAAATAAATCAAACATCACCATGGTTTATTTACTATCTTCCATCCACTAGTCACTTCTTTTTTAATAGCAATTGTGGCAAGCAAATTTTTAATAAAGAAATTTGTGTGAAGTAAGTAATTTATAGGCTCATGAGGAAGGTTGGTTGGAACTGAAAAAAAACTGGGTGATCTTGAATGTTGGGTATGACCCGATATTAAATCATTATTAGAAGGGATTTAATTTTTCTAAAAATAGTGATGTTTGCACAATCACATTCTTGTCTGCTTTCCTGTGGCGTGCCTGCTTATAAAATCACTGGAACAAATAGAGACCAAAACCGAGTGCAGATTTTATTAGCATCTTGCTCAAGTCAGTTGAATTAATTAGTATGTAGCTTTACAGGACTCCAGTCTTGTCTTTGTCTTATTGCTTCATGACTTCTCTAAGTTAAGGCGCACAATCATGTAACAAGTAGTTACATGTTAAAAATCACCTTAATCTGATTAATGTGAAGCTCTTGTAAAAAGATTTTGTAGGGAAACTATGAAACGTTTATTCTGCTTGCTTTTGATGTTGTATTTCTTTCCTTCTCTTCCACCCAATGCCACAGCCCTTCTATATTTTATATTGGTACAGCGATTTTCTCTGAGACTGCTTCTGTTTGTAGACTTATAGTCATTACACCAAATGCCCGCAGAGCACAGCTGCTTTGGGTGACATCTCTGTAGACTGTCAGAGTGAGAGTGACGTATATCAGGCTTAACCTGATCTCCACCTCCCTCTAGAGCTCTCACACATTCAACTCTGCTCTCATTCATCCCCGGTGGCTCTTTCCTGCTCTGTGAGGAGGAGTGCATCTTGGCAATCCTGCTACTGTGTCTAAGACATGCTACTCGGCTATTTGTTACTATCCCACAGTGCTTATAATTTATTTTTCTTTTACTCACAAAACAAACCCTTGTGTCCCTTGACTCCACTCCCAGAAGGTTTAACCTTGATAGACACTTCAAGGACCAATCCTCTTTTCAGCCAGCTGCTGACACCATCACATGGTTATAGATCCAGCCTCAGCTTTGTCAGAGAAACTCTTTCTTGCAAGTATCTGGGTTATGGCTGGATTATCATTGTTCTAAATACCGAAAAAGTAGTTGTGAGGGGGATTACTTTTTATGGCTCTTTAAGTTGCAGAGAAATTTAAGTTAGAATGATGTTCTTGGCTTAGTCCGATTTCTTGCTTTCCTTCTGAATTTTAGGATAAACTATTTAGCATGTTAAAAAAAAATCTGTAATTTAAAAGTCACTAACCTCTGAGTTTCTCAGTCGTGTGCTATTGCTGTTTTGCTGTTGTAAGCACATCGTCACTGCTGCTCTGCAGGTTATTGGGTGCTTGCTGGATGCTACACATACCTAACTGAGTCTTCATATACTTCTCTTGTTTACTATTCTTGGAAGATGTACATTTTATAGATTAAGAAATAGAGGCTAGGGGTACTTTGCCCAAGATCTTAGAAGCTATGTGTCACATTTGAGTTATAACTCAGCTTGTCTAGCTTTAAACTTTAATTCTTACTTTTTTGAATCTTTGTATTGGCATGAATATCTGAATAGCCAAATGGAAAAAACCAAAACTAGAAACAAATGTGCCAGTATAATTTTGTGTTGTGTGTGTGTGTTTGCTTGCATTTTTTGAGGTAAATTGCCTCAAACTCACCATCCTCCTGCTTCCAAAGGGCTGCTGGTATTGTAGGCCTGCAGTACCGCATCCAGCAGGTAACATTGTAGACCTGCAGTACAGCATCCATCTGGTAACATTGTAGGCCTGCAGTACCACATCCATCTGGTAACATTGTAGGCCTGCAGTACCACATCCAGCATGTAACATTGTAGGCCTGCAGTACCACATCCAGCGTAACATTGTAGGCCTGCAGTACTATAACCTTCTGGTAACATATCCTAGTCTGTCTTCTGTATATTTGCACAAATATGTATTCAATATAATAAGAAAAGTAAACATGGCATCATTACATTGTCAATAGGGGACCCTGCATAATAGTTAATAAGATTGTGTAAAAGTTTGGAAAAGTAAGGAAAGTAGTATTTGAGTTCATTCATAGCTTACTGTATATTGGATGCTTGTGAGATAATTATGGAGAACTCTTCAGTAGGTAGTTGGGTGTGGGACATTGGAGATTCAGGGAAGTATTCAAGCTTGACCATCCTACTCCATAGGTAATAACAGAGACAGGCAGAATGAGTCGAGTAAAAGGGGAAGCTCCTAGAGCAGTGGCTTTCAACCCTCCTAATGCTGTGACCCTTTAATACAGCTTCTCAGGTGGTGGTGACCCCAACCATAACATTGTTTTGTTGTTACTTTGTAAGTTTAATTTTGCTATTGTTATGAATCGTAATATAAATATCTGATATGCAACCCCCCAAAGGGGTCATGACTCACAGGTTGAGGACTGCTGTCTAGAAGGTTGTTCTGAGAAACACCAATGCTTGTTGAACAGAGAAACTAGAATTAGATGGGATGAATATCTAGAGAGAGATGGAAAATTGTAGTGATATGTTCTGGATGCTAAGTAACAGAAAGAGTGTTTCAAAAGGGAGAATGACCTGGCAGTTCAGATGGTGGAGGGGCACTTGGGTGGGATGTCCTTTGGTTTCTAGAACAGAAAGGAGCAGTGTCTTTGTCAGAAGCAGTTTCTGATGACCATGTGGGGAGTAGCCAGATTTAGTTGGCTAAAAAGGAAAAATAGACAAAGAAGGGTTTAACTCTGTAAAGGGAACTTGGGGTATGGAAAGGAGCTGTAGGGATAGATTTTACCTGATCTCTGTGCTCATGTTAATTCATTAATTAATTTGCTAATTTCCACAGGTGGTTCCTGAGTAGATTCTTGTTCATCACAGCCATGATTCCCAGTCTATGTGTTCAGATATCTCTGCTTTCTCTGTCTCTACCCTTTCTGACACTCAATTTATTTGCAAATTTGAAAATAACATTCTTCTTGTGCTATACTTTGAAATATGGCTTTACAGCAGGATTATATTTAACCATTATTATTTTTTCCTGTAGCCAACAACAAAAGTGACCTTGTAGGCACATGTTTAGAGGGTTATTTCCGTTGCTGTAATCTCAGAAACCTACTCTGTGCTTTTTACAGGTTTGAAGGAAACTGGAAAGTAATTCAAAATTTCATGACGAAAAACTTAAATTTTATGTGTAAACAAATCACACTCTTTTTGGCAGCATTCTGTAGAAAATGTGTGGGCCATTTAGCAGGTAGGATCTGTTCTTTGTGAGAAGCTTGCAGCAAAGTGAAATTGCCAGCATTTACATTTGCACCATATGTAGATAAAGTGAGCGAAGTCTAGTTTGTATTTAGGTGATCTTGTGTCTGGGAGGCGTAAATTCAGATAGTTCTGTGTATGGGTTACTAGGAAGACAGGGAAGGTGGGAACTTACATGCTGAACTGGGGCATGGCTTGTTGCTGTGGAAGATACAAGAATGTGTTAGCAGAATGGAAGTGCTCATAAGACCAGAGTCCATTAACATCTTGATTTCATATCATCAGCCACTGGCACTATGTCTTGTATACCTTGCACATTGCTTAAGGATGGCAGTGACCAAAGTTAGCATTTCAGGGGCAGCTAGGTTTTGAGTCCTGTTTCTGTCACAGCCTGCCACCTTGTCTAGTGTTGCATTCATTGTGATTTTCCTGTTTTCCTGCAACCATTTTATTTTACTTTTCTACAGTGTCATTACAAAGTGCAAGAACATTAAGCAGGCAGTGTAAAACTTTTTCAATGAAAGTACTTAAGAGGGGCCAGAGATGGCTCAGGAGTTAATAAGCGCATTGTACACTGGCTGCTGTTCCAACACCCCCTTCTGGCCTCTGTAGGTAGTGCATCTACACGGTGCACAAATATACACACATAGGCAAACACTCATACACATACATTTTAAAAGGGAGAAAAACCTAACTGAGGGCCAGGGGAACTTTTCTCCTCTTCTCCCTCTTGAGATCTCTCTTCCTTCCTACCTCCTATCATTTCTACAATATAGTAGGCAAACATATTTGTTATTAAAAACATCTCTCATTTTACATACTGGACATATTACTTGCAGCTTTTGGATCAAGAAATATAAGTCTGCTTAGTTTTATAGTATAAATTTATTTACCTCCCATGAGTCCCTTTTTTTCTGCCTGCGAAGTCTTTATAGGTTCTTGGGGATATAGGTGTATGAAATAGGTATACACATTAACATTCACACTAATGAATAGACACATTCCTTATTTTATGTAGAGACTTAAATCTTAGCTGAATATTTGCTGCTGCATAGATCATCTTCTATTATCCAAAGTTGATTGATACTTTGATTTTATAACCATTACTGCCATGAATACTGCTCCTCATAAATAAATACAAAGTACAAAATGGCCACTTTGGAAATGGCTGGAAATTCTGGTTTGCTAATGGAAATCAAGCCCCTTAAAATGACAGTTTTGAAAAATTAAGCACTCTAACAATGTAATCTAGAGACATCCTGATTTGATAAATAAAAAAAAAAAAATGCTGAGGAATGGCAGGAGTAAAATATTGTCTTTGTTTTCTGTAGTTAAACCATTCCATTTCTTTTAAGAGCAGAATACTTTCTGTGGGTAGTTGAAACACTGCAGTTCATAAATAGTAGTCTTAATCTGAGCCAAGGTCTTTCAAATCATGTTTGTTGGTCTTGAGTGGCAGTCAGAACCAAGGCACTATGCATCTGGGTGAGCACTGCCAGAGACACTTGAATTCATTGTGTATAATCTGGGGTAGAAATCTTCAAGAAGGCACAGGCAGAAACACCCAGTCTAAGTGTGTCTGTACTTCTGTGAGCCTTCACCCTGCCTCTCCTTGCTCTTCGTTTGTTCTAGCTGGACTCTGAATGGTGTAAGGTTGCATGTATCCCAGGTAAACAACTGCTAATGTCTCCTCTGCCCTTGCCGGCTCTTGAGGAGGTTCCAGTTACTTGCCCTGTGACTACAGTTCTCTTAGAGGCCTGAACGGAGCTTTGGATTTGAATTGACTTTGGAAGTATTTTTTATAAAGGTGAATAATGTTCCTTAGAGCTTTCTGTATTTCGGTGGAAAGTAGACTTGGTTTAACAATGTTTACTATACATACATCCCCCAGAAATATGGTATAAATGAAGATTCTATCTCAGGAAGTTTAAAGGCTTCATACTTCCTCAGGGATTTCCGTGTTAAAGGTTCAGGAATTATATTTTAAATAAAGGTTAGAGCTTTTTATTCATTTAAGGTTGATTGAAACTATGCAGATAATAAACTATGCAGTTAGGTACAATTGAATTGAGAATATAAATAAATGTGATCATGATGATATAAGATGTGGAGTGTTTTGCAAAAATGGTAGAAATCCATTTGGATTCATTTGGATGTATGAATGATCTTATATTTAAAAAAAAAATTCTCCTAGAAAGTTTTTCTCTGCTTCAGAGGGGCTTGCTTCGTAAAGACATTAGAAAAAGCTATCCTGTGTTTTATAATCACCCTTGAGAAATGAACAGCGTGTAACAAATGCCACACAAGGTTGCTGTGCCGATGGTAGATTTGTATTGCTGTAGTGAGTGCATGAGACAGGTAATGTTACTGAAAGAGAAAACTTACTCGCTCATGGTTTTAGGTAGAGCCTAAGAGCCCTGCTGTTCAAGCTCTGAAGCTGCCTCTTGGCTACAGTCCCTTCATGGTGCAGACAGCAGCATAGGGTTGTGTGAGACCAGTGGTAGAGCAGCAGAGGTACAAGAGGAGCAGTCTCTAAACAGAAAGTCAGGGGCAGGGGAGGGAGGATGTGTTTGAGAGACTGACAGATGCTGGGTCTCAGAGGCTTCCATAATATCTTTCTAGGGCATATCCCCAATGACCAAGGAGCCACTTAAAGCCTTGGAAAGGTTCTGCCTACTGTGGGCACAGTGCACCTATAGAGGTCAGTCAGACTACACTCAAACCATTGCAGCGATGAACTGCATATACCGTGGTGGTTCTGAAATAGGAACTTGCCTGCTGACAACATCGCCGTTTAAGCACTTCCTGATATTTGCACAACTAAAATCTCCTGACAGCGCTTTTCTCAGATGCATCCCTATTAAACGATGCATGGCTGGATGACTTTTTACTCATTTTCTTTTATTTTCTATTATTGTCTAGAACATACTCTCCAATGAAGTATTTCCTCAGCGAACATGCCTCCAGGCACAGGTCTTCTTCATTTGCTTTTAAAAATGCTGTTCTCCTCGTGTGCTTTTTGTACTTATTTTTGATTACTTAGAATTTTTTAGTACAATCTCATATTTATAGACTAATAAGTATCGTTCAATATACATTTTCCCCTTCTAATCATTAAAAAGTGAGTTCCTGGGATAAAGACCTATTATCTCAGTTATAGGTTATGGTTCCCTGGGAAGCAGTCTGTGAGACACAGATAAACAGGCAAGAGGTGTATTAGGTAATGTTGCTGCAGTCTTGTTCACCACAATCAGAGTACTTTGGTTTGCATTTCCTACTAACAGGAACACTTTTCTGGAGGAAAGGAGGAATTGGAGAAGGACTAACCAAAACTAATGAAGAAATCTTATGAAACCCACTAGTTTAAAAGCTAATTAAAAATACAGTTTAAAAGGAAAAAAAGGCATTTGAACAAAGGTACCCTTACAACTGACAGTGTGAACAGTGAACTGGATGAAGAGTGCTCTGTATAGTGGGGAGGCCCAGAGTCATCCATATGCTATAGGCTATTACTTCTCTTCCTGTTATGTACCCGACACAACTAGATTGCTGCTCAAGATACCACACTGGTTGTAGGACTTGATGAAATCAATCTTGAACTGACCAAGAAACTGTCTCCTTACTGGAGAGCTTTCCTGGAGCTGGAAGGTATAATGCAGGCTTCTGGGAGAGAACAGATATTAGCGGTCTTACCAATACTGACCGCCAGGCACGATGGTACAGTAAAGGCAAGACAGTGTGTGGAGTAATCCAGTCCTTTGATTGGATTTGAGGCCTGCTCCACAGGACTGAAGAGCGTCCTGGTACTGAAAACACTGTGGAACCCCAAGGCTGGAGAAGTCATAGGGCCAAAGGGAGAACCTATTGATACTGTTTTGCTAAGTGGCTACGTTGTCCAACTTCTTTCTAATATTTATGTTTATATGTTTATATGTGCTACTTCTAGTCATAGTTGAAGAAACACTTATTGTATCAGGTAGCTGTCGCCCAGTGTCCTCTAGGCTCAGGGAACAGTGCTGAAGAGGGAGTGGAAGAACATCACAGTCAGAGGATGGGAGCAGGGCTATGAAATGCTGTCCTCTGGACACGGCATCACAGCAGTGCACAGATGACTTCACAAGTTCAAACTTCCAGCATGGAAGGAGGGAAGACTCCCAAGGTGCCCCCTCTAGCTGAGGGTTTATTAGTAGTTTATGGCTACCAAGGAAGGGAGAGTCAGTTGTGGGGGTGGGGCACTGGGCGTCTGCTCATGCCTTTGTAGCTGCTTCCACAGTCACATGCATATGGACGACACTGATTGAATCCAGCGGTTGTACACAAAGGAAGACGTGAGTGGAGAGGGAGATCTGTTGCAGCTCTGAGGGAACTAGAGAGAGGGAGTGAGGGGTGGCTGTGAATAGGAAACACTGTATACATGTGTGAACATTTTAAAGAGGTTTTAAATTAAAGAACATTGTGGTGTATGGCCAAATCATGGCATGAGTACATCACTACTCTTTTCTTCCAAGATGCTTTTAAGGTTTCAGCAATTATTTAATACTTCTGTAGAGCAAAAAGATTTAGACAAGTAACTCATTATGTTTACTTGTTACATTTGCAGGGGTTCCTCAGATCTGTTAGCTATATAACTTTGATACTTAGTGATACTCTCAAAGTGAACAGCAAACAAAGAGAAGGGTGTGTGTGTGTGTGTGTGTGTGTGTGTGTATGTATGTATGTATGTATTAAAGAATTTGTAATTAACCCAGTACCACACGGTACGTTTTAATTTTCTTACTTTCTGCATTTATTTGTAGCTCTAGCCTCTGGTGGATAGATATTCCTACTGTTCTTATTTGTTTTCTAGTCACTGATTCTGTTTGTCACCAGTGTACCACCACCAGCACTGCTGATGCCTTCTCGTGCAGAGGTTCTTTCACTTTAGTTTGGGCACTGACACCCAGAGCCACAATCCCTCCTACTCTACCACGTGGAAGGAAGCCTTTCTCATCCAGCGTGGATTTCAACGCCGTGCTTTGGACTGACCCGGCCCTCCTATGCATTTCCGTTACCCTGCTTCAGCTGTGAAACCCTGTTGTATAGCATACAACATAACTTGCATAACGTTTACCTAACCTAGTCTCCTCATGGCTTTTGGACTGCGTTTTATGAGAAGAAATGGCTCCCTCCTTCTCCTCCTACCTGCTTAAAATTCACAGTGCTTTAAGGCTAAGCCCAAAGCCTTCTTTTCTGGAATCCTGTCCTCTCTTAGGAGCGCAGTTCCTCCTGGTGGAAAGGCACATTGTGCGTTTCTGCCCTCTGTTGCCTCTGTTTATATAACTCTTTGGAATTATTGGAGTAATTGTCTATGAGGTTGTTTTTTTTAAAACTACTTTTAAGGTTTTGTTTTGTTTTCTAGTCATAAGTGGAAAAGCAGATTGAAAAAAAAACTATCAAATCTATGGTAAAACTCCTATATTTTTAAATGCAAGTTTCAACAGATGTGTTTTCTTTTTTGTAGATTAGTAAATCCTAGGCTGATAGTCGAATGATTGTAAAATTGAGTTACTTAAAAAGAAATCATTTAATGTATAAAGGAAAATAATTTATTAATTTGCATATGTAGAGTTTATGCATGATTTATTGAATAATCTATATTTCATTTGCATAGGCTGTTTCTACTTTAATGGTTCTCAGGTACATGGATTTAAATGATGATGCTTTAGTTAAATGATATAAGTGTCCAACAACATGACTCCCATTTTATTAACTTTTTAGTAATTGTATAAAGTACAAACTTTTCTGCAAATTTTCTTGAGAGCTTCAGTTCATAAATCACTCTGTAAACACAGATGTGTGTGCTGATTGTGACCAATCTCATTAAAGTGCATTTGTATTTGGCCACTGTATGCATTACTCAGTTCATTATCAGTCAGAAACACATGCACGCAAGCAAGCAGGCAGGCAAGCAAGCAAGCAAGCAAGCAAACTGAGAATGAATGAGGAAGTGATGGGAAAAATGAAAATGGTACATCAGAGAAATGAAAAGTGTGAACTGAGTGTGAGAGTGCACACCTCTAATCCCATGCCAACTATATAGCGAGGGGAAGGGGGGGAGGAGGAGGAAAAGAAAAAGGAAGAAGGGGAAGAAGAGGAAGCACGGTTGCATTGGTTGTCTTTCTATTATCACAGAGGTGATGGGCTTTTGATAAAGATTCAATCATGCCTGGTTATAATGTCATATGATAGGAGCTGTCCTCTGGCTTCTGGCATCTGCCCCATCCTCCCACTTGCTTTTATATTTAAGAAAGGGTTTCACTGAGCTTAGGGTACCCTGGAATTTACTCTGTGGTTCAGATTGATCTTAACTCTTGATCTTTTTGTCTGTTTCCTTAGCGCTAGGGTACCACTACCCCTGGGCTGTGGGGGATGGGATGGATACATCTTTAATGTCACAGAATAATTTAACATTTTCTTACTGGTTGTTGTTATTGTTATTATTATTCAGTTCTTGGGATCTAAGACAAGCCAGGACCTCACCTACTTGGCAAATGCTGTACCTCAAAGTTACACTTACCCTACTGGCTATTATGACTGTACCATTTACTATCTCAATGCCAGTGTTACATTACTGTGCATGGGAAGGTCTGCCTATATGCTAGTATGTAGCACTTTAAAAAAATTCTTATGTATTTTGTATTTGTACATGTTGTAATGACTTCATTGCTCAACTGCGTTCTGATTTTAGAATATTTTTAGCATGCAGATTTCCCAAACCCGAGATGGTCATTGCGAAGCGTGCGAAGGAGGTGTCAGCAGAAGAGACCCCTGATAGTTTTGGTACAGTACGAGCTTAGAGTGTTGTTTGGCAGATGTTTATTGCAAACAGCAAAGCACCTGATTAACAGGTCTTCTTGTTTGTTCGAAATAAAAAGCTTAAAAACATTTTTTTGCATTAATAGTCTAGATTGTTAGCAGACTGTTTCCATTACCTAACCCTGGCCTGCGGCTGTGCCTGAGTAATAACTGCATGCTTAACTAACTGGAGGGCTGTGTTGTGACCATGAGAGAGTTTCAGCCAGGGAGCACAGCATGCTTTACTGCTCCTAAGGAGGCTGAGACAGACCTTGGCTCAGAGCCACCCTGGGCTACATCGTGAGACTCTAACTTACTGCTCCTCATATATAGATGCGTACTCTTGAACAGTCTGAAAATTTATGTAAGTTCTAAGTTCATGCTAAGGCCAGAAGTGAAAGGCTGTTTTGCTATATTCTGTTAGATTTGGTAGCTATACAGTTGCATATACTAGTAGTGGCAGACTTGGTTATATGTATGTTTATGTATGAAATCCACACAGAGAAAAATAGTTTAAAATCAGTGTTCTCTATCATAATTTTAGTTTGTAGTCTATTTAACATTTAACCCTAACTAGTTAACATTTAACATTGCCCAGGAATGCAGTATAGCTTGTGAAAAGATATCTGAATTATTTTATGGCTTTATGGGTTGAAGAAGTTTTGTAAGGATAAGAATTAAATACCGCTCAGATAGTATTTCTGGGGTCAAGGACAAAAGCCAAGTTGTCAGAACTTCAGAGAAATATAGAGGCACAAGTGTGCACACATCTTTTCACTCACATTAACATACTAGTTCCTTGTCTGTAAAATCCTATATCCTACCTTGCTAATTCTAATGCCAATGTTAACAAAAAAAGGAAGTGGATAAGCACACACATTTAATGCTAGTATCTTTTGAAGAATAGTTTTGGTTGTAAACTATTCTGGAGATTGCTACCAACATAGACATAGAGAAAAGCTATTTGCCCCATAGCTGATAGCACACATCCCCAGCAGTTACTGAACTACCAAACAGTAACGGAACTAACAGTATGGATTATTTGGTGCCAGTGTTTGAAACTCAGTACTGCCCCTCTTTGCGACATTTAGGTAGTGTCCTTCCAAAAGCTACCATCATACAACAAAGATGGAGAACACAATTGAATGTTTGGGAATGCAGAGGTGTAAATCTCTCATTTGTGCACTGTGATCGTGTGTTCAGGGTTTGGCATCTATTCCTTGTCAGAGCAGGCATTTGCATCAGGCCCTGTGGATTTCAGGACAATGGGTTTGTTCAGGTTAGAGACGGAGATTGCCCCCATACTGGACGCTGTGTAGTTCTGAGTGCAGCAAAATCTGATGTGTGTGCACCTCACCCCATTCTTGTAGTGTTCTATCTGTGATCGTGATGAGCCATAGAGTATTTTATTTTCTTTTTCATGATGAGTAGGGGTGAGATATATCAGATCTTTTACTTTCTTTTAAATGATTGTTGTTTGAAAATGTCTGAGAGTTATATTCTAGGATAGAGGGAAAACAACTTAAAAAAGATATTGGTATTTTATTTAATTGAGTTTTTTTTTTTTTGTTTCAAATACTAACACATGACCAGTGTCTGAATGGTACTATATATATGTATGTTGGTATTTTCGATTGTTCTTTATTTTCTGTTGGAGGTTTATTAAATCAAAGAGAAGTGAACCTAGAATCTAGCTACATCATGACTGAGTTACTGTCTCTGTGGCTGCATCTTCACATCTTCAAAGCAGAGAATTTCCTGATGGCCATGCTCCGGGCATTTAGACAGAATAGTTCTTAGTTGTGATGGACTCTATCATGTCGCTAAGAAGTTTAGAATCCCTGTTGCTAGGAGCTGTTCACATTTTTTATCATATGCAAAGCAGCCACGCATTTGCTTCTAGAGGGAGGCAGCATCCCACCAAGAATGCTGTACTTTCAAGAATGCTTTCATCAGTACTGTTCTCTGAAAGAATTCTTGTTTGAGGAATGATAAGAAGAGAAAAGGGTAGCAATCCACTGAAAAGTCTCCATTCTTTCCTTGATGTTAGGGAATTTTATCTTAAAAATGAATGTCTTTCGGGGGCTTATGTAATCATTTACAGACAGATGTACTATTTATGATATTTTATACTAGGTAGATTTTTCTTAAAACATCTTAATCTTAGGTAGCTTAAGTTTTTTATCTGTAATAGTATAAATGATTATATGATTCTTTTTCAATGAAAATACTAATACCCACAATAAGTAAAAGTAGCAAGCTCTGACTTTTCTTAAAGTCACACTGTTGTTTTGATGTATTAGCCTTTTAAAAGACACATCACATGTTATAGTTTCCTGTCATTCATAGGCATAAAGGCAGGGAAGCCTGCGTTAAGGAGCATCTGTAATTGTTGCATGTACAACGGGTACAATGTAAAAGCAACCACACACCAATGTTTTGTTTGGTTATCTTAAAAGACAGAAGGATACTGTGAAAGGAAAGATAGGTTATTGTACCTTAGTATAGTAATTATTATTTAAGCCAGAGTTTAATAGATTAGTAAGTTCATCTAGTTGAGCATGGTAGCTGTCTTGTCAACACCACTGGTCAGCTCCTGTTTTTAGCTGTGGTGTCACTGGCCCAGTGTCACTTCCTCTAGGTACCAGATTGGGTACAGTCCAGCCTTACAAAGCCCATCAGGTTCTCCAGAAGGTCAGGGGATGATGCAGCTCTCTAAAACTCCAAGCAGGATTATCTTTGGTTATATATCACATAATCACTATATATATACAAGATATATGTCTGTCTGTCTATTTGTCTGTCTGTCTGTCTATCTATCCATCCACCTTAATCTTACAATAAGCACTTTTAATTGCTAAATAAAACTACAGGACCACATTTAAATACTTTCACGGGTTTAACACAAAGCATGTATTTAAAATATAATTAAAAATCTTCACTTGAAATCTTTATTTAAAAGGACATATTAACTAAATTCTACTAAATCAATTAAGTTCTTTGCTGTTTCTAAAGAGTGTTTATTTTTTGCTCCTCACAAATACGTTACCGTTACGTTATAAATTATGCTCTAAATCCCTTTTTTGGTGCATGGCTTTTTGTTATCTAATATAGCTAGCTAAATTATTTTGCATGCAGTATGGTTTGTGTTTTGTATTCTTTAAGGCATTACTGTGAATTTCATCATACCCATTTGATGGTTTTGTTCCTATTTAAAAAAAACAAACAAACCAGGTATCGTTATGCCCAGGATCATAGTTCTCTGATTATTTTTTAAGAACATCAGTTTTGTCTTTGCTCTCCTTCATGAGTTCCTTAGTAGATGAGACCGATTTGTGCTGCTGGCTCCACTCCCTGGACAGATGCTCGGTGGATCTGCAGTAGGCAGGTGTCCAGAAGGTCAGGTGCAGGCTCTGATTGTTGTCTGTCAACTCAGAGAGATGCTCTTTTGCTATTTACACTTACTTAAATGATTTAAAAATATTTCTCTTGATTTTTCTTTTTTTTACATTTATGGCAACAGACTGAAATAAACCATTATATTTAGAATTACCTTGCGATGAGAGCACAATAAACAAGTAGTTGGACGTAAGATGCTTGGGTTTGCAAAACCTCTATGATTTTAGGCTGTGAGTCATTGTAAAGATGTAGGTGAGTTTAATGAGTGTTTAACATTGAAATGACAAACCACAGTTTCTATGGAATCATCGATGATAGGTTATTGTATGCCACGGGCTGCAGTTCTGCTACCCAGAGGCAGTTGCTGTAAATACATTTGGTAATTGGACAATGGAAACCAGAATATGGAAACTATAGCTGTCTCACTTACACTTCTCCTACTACAGTCTTTTGATTCAATTTAAAATCTATCTTGTAGAAGAATTAGAAAAGAAACACACCAACCAGCATAGCTTAGTCTAAGAATTATTCTATACATTTTATTGATATTGATAAAATTATCTTTAAAGGAAAATATGGTAAAGAAGAGATATATAGATTAAGTCCTACAGTAAGAAATTTCTTTCTTACTTGTATTGTATCTACATCTCAAAACATGAAAATGTTTTCACAGAGTTTGACCTGAAATGCAAGCTGCATTCTTGGCACCCCTGAAGCTGCAGCCCTTGAATGGCTGAGGCCAGAGGGCCACTGGTTCCAGTCTAGCCTGGGCAGCAAAGCCTGACCTCTATTCCAAGAAACGGGGCAGGAAAGCAGCATGGTGGGTCTTGTTAGGAGACACTTTATAGCTGCTGAGCAGTCTTTAAATATATGTCTTGCTTTTATTTTGGATTTAAGAACACCACAAGGAAACAGCACTTATGACTTTTCTGAGGAACACAAGAGACTTAGGTATGGAATCCTAAGTATGAAAAAACAACAACTAATTAAAGTTTCCGATAAAGAATTAATCTGCTGTACATTTGTCTAAGTTAATAGGAAGAAAAGCTCAGATCCAAAAATTAATGAATTTTGTTGTAAAATCACTTTGGCTAAGGCAGACGGGATATAAACAAATACTGTTTATTATCGGATGATATACTATAATTTGTTCTTGTGCAGTTTATTTTACTAATAATTCTGCCGTGAGTACAAATTTATCTGACTTTTATTTGTCTTTGAAATCAGTAGTAAGGCATATGGGCTTTTGCCACTGGAATAAATTGTTTTGGGAATTTGCTATCAGAAAATTATTCCCTCAAGTAGGGTAAGGTTTTGATGGTCTCATACATTAATTGATTTCTCTTCACTATGAAAAAAATGTTATCTCATGAAAGACATAGCAAAAATAAGATTGGAGACACCTGGGTTTTACTCAACCATGTTTCTTTTGTTGGTTTCAAACCTCTTTCTTGGTGATTGTGACACATCACAGATTTAGCAACTAATAATAATTCCAGGGGCAAAAGCAATGTTAGAAATGTGATATGTCTGGTTATAAATAACAGAAGTCACATGTACATATTTTGATTGTGTGAAACAGCTAAGTGTTGTTATATCGAAGTGAGGAAGGGAATATTGCCTTACCCATAAGGGAAAATATTTTATGCGTGTGTGTTAGGGGCATTGGCTTTACTTCCTCGAGAGAAAACAGTGCCTCCAAATCTGTCATTTTTTTTTCTCTTTGATAATCCTTCTCCTCTCCCTTGTCAGAGGCTGAGCACTGAGCCCCCAGGGACTTGTGTTCTCAGGTAGAGTCTGCAGGGGAAGGCTTAGCTCTTTCTTTTCTTTATCATAGGGAAGTAAGTCATCCACTGCTAATGCAGTGAAAGTCGGGAGAAGGGTTTTAAAGTTTCAGCTCTATTGTTTGTTGTTCTAAAAGCTGTTAGTGTTTTATTTCTTCCCAAAACAGTAATGATTGACATTAGTATTTTGTTTCTCCAGTCTGTTCTTAAAGTGTCCCCTGTGAGTGATAAGCCAGACTTTCTATCTGGTACTGCAGCAGAGCTCATCCTGTCATCCCAGGCTTTGAGGAGCCTCTGACCTGAACTGACAGACACAGCCTGCCTTCCTCACAGACAGCTCTGTGCCTGTACAGTACAATGTCACTTGATTTTCTTCCATAACCTGAGTTTTTAGAAAGTTTACTGTAAGTCACATTTCAGCTGTGAGTTATGGGTAAAATCTGACAGGTGCATCCTAAGATTGACGCACACGTGAGCTCTCAAGTGGAAATATTTGCTTTACAGTGGTTAGGTCATAGAATTTCTTCAATAGTGCAAGATCAGATCTACGATTACTGTCCTCAGTATGGTATGCGTCTTTTGGCTTTTATTTTTTTTTTGTTTTTTTTTTGAGACAGGGTCTCTCTACATAGCCATGGATGGCCTCGAACTCACAGAGATCCACCTGCTTCTGCCTCCAGAGTGCTGGGATTAAAGGTGCATGCCATCATGCTGGTTTTGTTTTGTTATTTGAGACAGGGTCTTACTGTGTAGCCCTGGCTGGCCTTGAACTCAGGTCCCCTGTGCTCACTGAGCACTACAAGGATTCAAGGAGGAACCACTACACTCCTGGAAGAGCTTCTACCAATGAAAAAGCCTCTTGGATATTTTCCACTATAGCAAAAATGAAAATCTAATTAGCTGGAGTTCAGTTTATTAGAATCAACCTACAGTTAGTCATTTCCTTTCCCACCAGATGCCTCATTAGACACAGAAGAAAGAACAACTAAACAGTTGGCTAAGGATTCAGCGTAAACTTTTTAGAATATAACCAAAGGAGGGGTCCCGGAACCTTACTGGCAAGCAAAGTGTGGGTATACACTGGATGATTCTCTGTTTTCTCAGGGTGATTGGTGCTGTGCTATATGTCTGTCTGTCAGTCAGTGTAACCCAAAGTCTAGAGACCTTTGTGTGGCTGAGCAACAAAGCAGAAGGTTGGAGGGCCTGAAAACCCTGTGCTCCAACACTGGAGCCTCAGGCTCCGCTTCCTGTGCGGCCTTGGTTGTTTTTTTGTTGTTGTTGTTTGTTTGTTTTGTTTTGTTTTTGTTTTTTTAACCTGTTTGGCATCAAATCTCTAATTATTATTATGTTTTAAAAACTTCTACATTTTTCCTTATTTTTTGTTTTTTTATTTCTTTCTTATCTAACTTGCCATTTTCTTTACATGAATGGAGTTTAAAGCTTACATGTTTATGTGACAAATTCAAAAGGACCTGGGTTGGAGGGGGGAAATGTTCTTTTTAGACTCACTTGTGGTATATAATAGATCCTTTCAATTTTACATTTCCTAGATAAACAGAAATTCAGCTTTACAGTGGGGATTTTATTGTGGTACAGTATTTCAGTCATCAAGGAATAAAATGAACTATTCCTTAGGTGGTTACAGTATTTTACAAGCTATCCTGGTTTTCTGGTTTGTTTTGGTCATGTAGAGAACTGGGATGCTTCATCTTTTGTTGCATTTAAAAATCAAGTTGTGTTTTTTTTTTTTTTTTTAATGTGCATGGATGTTTTGCTTTCCTGTATGCCTGTGAGCTATGTTTATGCAGTTCCTGCTGAGGTCAGAAGAGGTTGTCAGAACCTAGGGGACTGGAGTTACAGGTGCTGAGAAGTGAACCCATCTGGAGCAGCAGCCAGTGCTCTTAATCACTGAGCCATCTCTCCAGCCCCCTTTATTAATTACATTTGTAGAAATTAGTTTCTTAACATTAAATTACTTTAGTATTTGTAGTACTACAAATGTGCCCATGAAAGAAGTTGGCCTGTAATTTTCAATTTTTCTCCCTTCCTTTGGTTTCAAGGATTGAACCTACAACTTTGTACCTGATACATAAGCACTCTAGCTCTGAGCTAGATCTCTACCCTGTAACTTTATATTTACTTTTATTTGTTAGGCTTTGTTTTTAGTATTATTCTGTTCTTAAAATGTGTTGGAAAATATTTCTCCAAAATACATAAACCATAGCTATTCCTTGCTGTGACCAAATACAAGAGATTAACACACACACACACACACACACAGAGAGAGAGAGAGAGAGAGAGAGAGAGAGAGAGGAGAGAGAGAGAGAATGAGAGAATGAGAGAGAGAGAATGAGAGAGAGAGAGAGAGAGAGGAGAGAGAGAGAGAGAGAGAGAGAGAAAGAGAGAGAGAAAGAGAGAGAGAGAGACCAAAAAACAATTTTTATGGGAAAGATTCATCTTGGCTCACGGTTTTGAGTAGTTCAGTCTGTAATGGGTTGGCCCCGTTGTTTCTGGATGGTGACCATCATGGCAGAAGGGCAAGGAGCAAAGCTGCTCACCCATGCTGTCTAGGAAACAGACTGGAAGGGCTGGGCACAAAGAAGGTGTATCTTTCCAAACATGTCTTCCAGTTAGAACCTACACCCTCCTTTCCACCACCTCCCAATAATTCCACAATTCTACCATTCTGTAAGGCTGAATCCATTGATGAAGTCAGGCCCAGTGATCTAGCACTTTCCCAAAGCTCCACCTCTGAACCCAGCTGCACCGGGAGCCAAGCTTTCTGCATAGGCATTTGTTGGGGAACAAATCTATACAGTTCTTCTCTGAGTTACCAAGTCATCTACTCGTGATGAATTATTAACCTTTTCAACTTTCACAGATGCTGAGATGTTCTATTTGCCTATTTGTTATAATTATTTGTTATAATCAGTTTGTGATAATTATAAATTTTTACATGACAGACACAATACTTTTGTTAATATTTGGAAAAAACTTTGTCATATATTACCTATTGATTAAAGATGAACATATGTTATAAGTAGCATATTATTATTTGCTATTTTAGGTAAAAACACTATGTTTTTTTAGGTTTTTTGTTTGTTTGTTCTAGTAGAATAAGACTACTTATTCTAGTAGTATAGCTTTGAAAATTCAAAAATTCAGTGTATTGTTACATGGAATAAATTGGAAGACATTATACAAGCCAGTAAAAGCATTATTGTAGTAACATTGCCTTTAAAATGTAATTTCCAAGTGGTTGTGGTGGCACAGGTATTTTAATAGCACTTGGATGTGGAAGCAGGAAGACTGTGGATTGGAGACCAACCTGGACTGTACAACAAGACTCTGTCTCTAAATAAATAAACAAATATAAATGTATTTGGTGGTCATTTTTTTCTGCTCTCTATTAGTTTGTATATATTTGTTAAGTCATCCAGTGTTTCCATATTTTCTAGAACGTGTTTCTACTGTATGGATGCAGATAGGCTCCTTGAATAATGACATCATGACCTAGATAAAAGAGAACCTCCATGTGTGCATATGGCTGAAGCTGTTTAGTTCCTAGTCTCATAATTTACTCCATACCAGTATTCGTTAAAATGAATAACTTGGATTCTACTAACCTAAATCCATTTTTCCATTTTGTAAGTCTGTTTTATACAATCGTAACTAATTCTTACTCTATACCCTTTCTTCCCTGTAGAAAAATTGGAAGCTCTACCACCCACTCCAGGACAGCTGAGATATGGTAATGGTTCTCTAATTGTTAAATTGATATGCATCTCTCTTTTGGACCTGAAGGAACTATTTCTTATAGTATCACAACAGTCAGTAAATTAAACCCTCCTGATAGAATAATGGGTTATCCTATTTTTTCATGTAAGAGTGCTTTCTAAATCTTGCTGAAGATATATCACAGTATTATGGGATAACTAATATTTTTAAAATGTTCTTATCATCTAGTAATAAAAGTAAACTTGTGTAGAAGTTTTCTTAATTTGCAGACTATATATATTTTATTTCCTAGGTAAAAGGATGTGTTGGATTTAGTTGGGTGACTGAAGAACTTTAGATTTAGGCTAGCTGTTCTCTGATGCAGACAGCGCTTCAGGGTAGCTATCGTTCACAGCAGTAAGAAAGTAAGTGCAGCTCATCTGAGGATGAAGACCCTCATTACTGAGCTGTAGTGTTATTTCTTTTCTGATAAGAGTGAGTATTGCGGGTTAACATGGGAGCGATGTAAAACAGTTTAGGGTCTTATTAAAAGACAGTGGAAGAGAATCATTTAAAAGTGTGGCAGGTGAATTTGAGTAGGTGTAATTAAGTAGGTAATTAAACATTAAATGTCAGCAGCTAACAGCTGCTTAGCTATAGAATAGTGTTTGCCAAAGGGAATTGAAGAAATAGTGAATTAGTAGGAGATCATTATTCATTGGAAGGCAAATTCAAACGACTAGGAAAAAACTAATGATAGTTCTTTTTTTTTCCCTCTCTCTTAGGTAGAATATAATTTATGTTAGACATTAGTAACTTTCCTCAAACACCAAAACAGTTTAAGAATTCTTTAAGATCTCTCTTTCCAGGTAATCTTTCCTGATTCTCCCAGCCCAGATTCCTAATTCTGTATTTATAATAATACATAGAATACTATTCTTGTTTTTTGTAGGTGATGTTGAAATGAACTGTTTATGTGGATGGTTTCTATGTCTAAATCCTTTTGGATGTGGAAACCAAGTTTTATGTGCTTTGTATCTCAAGTTCCCAGTGGGGTGCCCAGTACATACTTTTTTTTGAGAAACTTAATTTTTCTCTTTTGAATTAAAAGTAGTTTTTAATTTATTTGACAGATTTATTTAATATAAAGACCTACTTCGTATTCAAGCTGGTTAGTATGGCAGCATGCCTTAGTGATAGCACCAGGCTTCTCCCAGGATAAACAGTGCAATTAACTTAATGCCATTAACATCTTACTGAGATGCCATTTATTATTCAAATAAATACTAAGCGATCTTAGCTGATTTCCTCATTATTATGCCAAATTGTGTTTCAGAGACCACAGAGAGGTTGTATCTAGATATTCTTAGATGGTGGGTGACTGTAAAGTTTCCAGTGTACCCTTTGCCTATTAAGTGTCTATTGTAGTTGGAAGTTAGGATTGTGTGTGTGTGCTTTGGAAGCTGGTTACTATAAAAAGTCTGTAGGCATCCAATGGATGTAGGAGAAAAAACAGAGAAGTAAGGCTGGGCTCTTGAGCTGAATCCCATGTCATGGTTGACTTTTACCATCGTGACAGCGTTTGCAGTGATAATCACAGTGGATTACTCTGCTCTTTGTCATGAACATTGTTACCGTGACAAGTCACACTAAAATGATGGTTATGTCTATTGTGTACTATCGATGTAATATCTATACATGATGGTGCCTATCATTATTTTGAGTGTGACATTTCTTTGAGAGTAGTTGTGGGTAGAAGTGTTTGTTTTTTAAAATTCCTGTCTTGTACATAGCATTTCCGGATTGTAGAGCTCACCACAGCAGTATCATGTTTTCATAACTTGGGATTATACTTTAATTACATCATATATTTAGCTGCATTAAAAGAAAAGCGAATCTGAAGTCACTAGCAAATATAACCAACTGGCTTAAGGAAGGACTATTTTTAAATATAGTATAAAGCTCAGGTTCTTGATGTTTATTGAAAAAAGTTGTCAGTTGATCTGACATGGTCTATGCCTTAGCAGTTGTAAAGATCAGTTAGAATAGTCTTTCCTGTTCCCAGCTCTAATCTGTTTCACAGCCTCCTCCAGCTATCTAAATATGAAGTTAGCTTCTTTTCCAGGTTAGTAATGTAAGTAATTATTTTTGAGCATCTGCTGTGTCCTCAGGACTGTATAGTGTGCTAAAGACACAAATTTGAGAAAATGAGGTGGAATTATAAGATAAAATACGTTTTTGCTACTTTGATGTTTAATATCCAGGTTTCAGATTATGTACCAGGTAGACGATGTGAGAAGTGTCTTTGGCAGGAAGAAGCCTTCAAGCCAGTTTTGATATCGAGCCAATACTGATTCTTACAGTTTCAGTAGCATTTGGGAATCCTGATAGGTTCTGAGATGTTAAAGATTGCACGTGGATGTGAGATGAAGATGAGGGAGTAAAAACAGTTAAATAACTTCCCTGGAATTTGAGTGTAGGCGTTTTTATAAATTATTAATACAAATACAGAGATTAGTAGTTTTGTGATAGTCCTTAGGCACAAGAGAGAAATAGACTGGCATGTGTCAGGATAAGTGGTGTCATCACATGTTTACAGATTTACTCTTCCATGAATTGTATGTATATACATTGCCGGTAAGAAAACATAAAGGCCTAAGAATTGTTTTTATGTGTTACATATTTGTGTTTTGTTTCCTAGCATAACTTCTGTCAGATAAACTTACAGCAGCAATAGGATCTCTGATCTTTCTTGGCTCTTTAATTGCATGGCCCATTTTGTTCATTCTAAAGTTGTCAAGAAATTAAAATATATCTTTTGTGTTTTGATGTTTTTCAGTGTTCTTCCACAATGCGATACCTTTCGTAGGGTTTGGCTTTTTGGATAACGCGATTATGATTGTTGCAGTAAGTCCTCACCACTTGTATTTTGATAGAGAAATTAGTGCACTCTACATTTTCCTAATAACTTATATATTATATCTGTCAAGTTAATTAACAGTGAGCAAGTTCAATTTTAAAACATCATTATATTAATGATAAAACTTTATGGCAACGCATGTAGACAAACATTTATAGTTTATATAATTCTCTTCTAACATTTTTCTTAAGGAGTAAATGAAATGTGTGTAACATAGCTGGGGTTCTTAGTTCTGTTGGTACTTGCTTCCACATATAGAGGGCCTTTGATTAGTTCCTTGTTGAATTTTCTCATTCTAGAATATCTTAGGTGTTGGGGGCACAGTCAAGGCTTTAGTCTCAGCATTAAATCCTAAGATGTCTTCAGATTCACTTTGCAACAACTCCCACCTTTGTTGTGTTGTGTAGTATTATATAAAAGTTCCCCTTTTAGCTGTACTTCTAGAATGCTTTATGGAGTCAACTATTTTGGATAGTAGCAGTAAATAGGTTGAAGGTTATCTAAATCTTTGGAAGAGAAAAAAGTGTAAATCACTTACTTCTTTCTACCTACCAGTTTGAAGTCCTAAGGAGAGCTTTTTACTGAGATTCACTTGAAAAAACATGCTTCTTTGATGGTTAGAACACTGAGAATTTATTGTGGGCTCCACAGAGTCTAACTTTAACACTTTTCTATGAACTATTGTTGAGGAAACTACCCAGAAAGATGGTGGGAGAGAGGAGAAGGGTGGGTGATGGTGGGAAGAGAGACAAGATGGAAGAGTTTATCGTTGGAGTTTTAGAATTCACCTGTACTATGAACGAAGATAAATAGATTTAGTTATAAAATAGAAAATTTAAAAAGTAACTTACATAATTGTTTTATAGGCTACAGGCATTGTTTAAAGTGTAAAATCAGTTCATCTGAGATGGTGTGGTTGCCCCAGCGTCTAGCTTTGCATCCAAAGTAATGAGGATCTGGTTTCCAGCAGGTCCAGCTGTCCCTTTGGTTTGAGAGAGGTACAGGGGTCACAGCAGCATGGCGACAGCGCAGTCAGCAGTCACAATGCTCTGGCCTGTGCACAGCTTGGGATCATAAGCACCTCTGCAGGGTTTCCTGGTAGCATGCTGCGGCAAGACCAGACTTCCAAAGGCTGACACAGGTTAATTGAGTGGGCCTAAAATATAATTCTAGAATGGCCATTTTTAGGATTATTTTCCTAGTGTACATATAAGAATAAAATGGATCAGTGTATATACAAATGTCAGCCGAGTATTTAATTATTTAGAACCACACTGCTTTTCTCAGGCTACTAACATTGAGTTGTCTAAATTACTCTTGTTAATGCAAAGCATATACTTGTAATAAAGGCACCTTTGTGTTGAGTTTATAGGCTGTAGTTGATTGTGTCCCGTGAGCAGGTTGTCTGATGGAGAGCATCTACATATTTCAGTTCCCCAACATTATAGTGCTCGGAAGCCACAATTGTAATACATTTCCTTAATAAGGCACACCTTAAAGGCTCAGATGCTGAAACTCTGCCTTTGCTGTGAGCAACTGTGGAGATGATGCATATGAATAAAGGGGAGTCGATAGCGTAGTTTGAAGAGAGAGAGAGGACGATGGAAGGCAATAGCTTGTTAGATCTCTAATCAGACCCTGTGCAGTATCTTATGAAAAGCTGAAGAGTATCTGTGTACAGATGGAGCTATTCATGGGGCCAGACCAAACCCAGCAACAGAGACCAGAGACTCCAATCACTTCAGTATTGTTTGTTATTTTGTGTTCCTTGGGGGCTGTGCCTCATCCTTAGCATATCAGAATAGAATGTTTTTCCAGACCTGAGATTCTTAACTCCAGGTTACCAATAGCCGTTTACATAAAATCATCTTCAAGGACACACCCCAGCTTTTACTGAAATAAATGTTTTAAATCACTAACCTCAACACCCAATGAAGAGTGATAAGGTTTCGACAAAAATACTGTCTGTAATTGAGGGCTATTTCTGAGAGGGCGACATGCTCCAATGAGGTGTCTTATTTGCCTCTAGATGAACACAGATGAGTAACACAATGGGAGATTCTCAGAGGGGAACCAAGTAATGATTGCTGGCTTCCAGTGTGTCTTTTCTGTTTGGTTTGTTTTTTGCCCTTTACCATGTTTTAAGGCACAGATGATCTTTTCTCATTGTGGAGCAGATGTGAATGTTTCAGATAGGACAAGTTATGGAGTCTTCTGCCCTATTGTGTTATAAACTCACCCTCCTCCTTCTCTTAGATGTGCCTTCCTGGCTTTGTAGTCAAATTTCTCTGTAGTCACCTATAATAGGGTGAAGTAGACCTTTATTATTGGTTGCTAGTAATAATATTCAGCCAATATTCTTAGCTTATATATAATTACATATTATTATAATTGTATATTACTGGACTGCTTTTCATAATTTATATTTTAGTCATTTGGGAGTTGATTTGTTTTACAATTCAATTAGGATGGAATTTTTAAGAATAGGTTAATTGTAAGGTATGAGTAATTAAGGTGATAAACAAAGTTTAGCTTTGATAACTGATGTAGATTTATTTGTAGTTCCCATCTCATCTATTAAACGTTTTCAGAATACAGAACAAAATAAAGATAATATTTTATTATAAATAAATTTAGGGGATTGTTCCCCAAGCGATAAAGCATGCGAACCCTTCTTGTTTCTTCTTTTTAATTCTTCTTAAGACTTATTTATTTACTGTGTGTATACACCGTCGCTGACACGGCAGACGAGGCTATTGGATCCAGCTACAGATGGTTGTGAGCCTCCTCGTTGCTGAGCCTCTCTCCAGCCCTGCTTCTTGCTTCTTATGTTAAATAACAGTGTAGGGGGTGATAGGGCCAAGCGTGGACCCTCATGCATGCCAGCAGATACACTGCACACAGAGCTACTTCTTCGGCTCACACAAATGCCTTCAAGGTTCTCCTTGGGTTATTGACAATGGCTCACCGCTGTTAAGGGTGCTGTCACATTTATGATTTACACATGCACAGCTCTGTAGTGGTCTCTGCCGTCTCAAGTTTTATAAGAAAAATACATATCTTTGTTATCTTTCTCTCTGTTTTATTTTCCTCAGAAATCTGCATTTTAGGTGCCTCCAGAAGTTAATAATTTGTGTGTCTAGGAAGTGGTGCATCAGGCTGTTTGGTCATATTCAGCAAGAATTATGGCTTCAAGGGGTAGGACTGAGAACGAGGGACAGGAGGAGGATAGAGGAAAGTGTCCTGATCCAGGTTTTACGCTCTGGACTGACTGATGACACTGAGTTTGTGTAGTACATTAAATGACCTCTTTTTCTTAATAGTCTTCCAGGGAGTCCGTGAAAACTAAGTTTACTTTTATCAAGGATTGGAACTGAAATAGGGAAATAGAGCTAGGATCTTTTCTGTTTGACAGCCCGGGTGTCATGCATCCCTGTCACCTGGGTGCCACCTCTGTTAAGTGGGCGAGCACCTGAGCTCCTCTTCTTTACCAAGGAGAATAGAAATTGGGGACTCCCAATGCACACTTCCAGTGGGTCCTCATTCCTCAGGTCTCATCACTGCACATCTGTCAGTGTTGTTGACAGTTAATGTTGTCCCCACGTAAACACACGAATCCCATCCATGCTGTTTAATGGTTAAGGAACCAAAGGCGTTGAGAAAATCTTTCTAATGGCAGTTTTCCTAGAAAATCATTTAGTCTTTTAAATCTTTTGATAGAGTAAGCAATAAAAAATATATTACAGAATTTAGCATCTGTGCATCCATCTTTGTGATCAAAGAGCTTTAAAATGTATTTCTGGGAGATAGAAAAGTAAAATTAAGAATCTAGAAATTAAACTATTAGTGATGAATTGATTACTACATGTATTGCTATTTATTTTTAGAAAGGCTCAATTTTAATGGATGAAATGTGATTGGTTATTTTGTCATGAATGTATATGTATACATAGAATTAAAATATAGAATATATATAATAAATATATAAAGATATATAAGTATAGAATTAACATAGACTATATGGAGAGAATTGAGTGAATCATCTCATACTGTGCACATTTATGGATATTTTTGGGTGTAATTGTTGGTAGCAGCATGTTGATACTCTTTTATAGACATATCAGCTTTAATTTTTTTCCCAATCACTTTTCAGGGAACTCAAATTGAATTGTCTATTGGAATTATTTTGGGAATTTCAACAATGGCAGGTATTTAATAATAGCAAATGTTAAAATTCTATTGTCTGCATATTGTTTAAAAATGTCAGTAAGTTAGACTTAGAAGACTATAATTTATTTTAAATGAATTTGCTCACTGAGATGTTTTATTTGTTTAGATATCTTTAATGTTAATCTTCTGGTTCTTAGCTTTCTGTATATGTTTTCCCCCCTGAAAATTGTAAGTAATTTTGTTAGTTAGTGGGTAACAGAACTTAACTACATTGTCTATGTTGAGGCATTTTTTTCTCATAATTCAGTATTACCACTAAATCTTTTTAACCTTTGTCACTATTAAATTAATTATTTTCAAGTTGAGTAGAAAAAAAATTTAAAAGAAGTATTTTCCTTCCTTTACTTTTTTGAGTTGGGCTTGCTAACTTGGCTTTGTCCTTGAGCTTCCAATATCCAAATTTCCCGAAAGACAAATTTCACATTAAAGACAAAACTCTGAGATTTTAGTATTGAAATAAGAATAGAAAATTTCTGCTAAAATATGTAAACACTCTATCAATGGAGGTAGAATATTATAATTTTAGGATTATGCTCCATTTTAAACTCTTGGCACTTAGAGCTATCCCCGAGCCGCTTTGAACATAGTTGTTACAGGAGAGAAATGGTTGGCTCAGAAGACTAGAGCTCAGTACCTCTCACGTGATGTAATACTATGACCTTTGCTGGCTTGGTTTTGATAATTCATTGTGTGTTTTTCAAATTTCCAGCTGCTGCTTTGGGAAATCTTGTTTCAGATTTAGCTGGACTTGGGTAGGTTGATTCATGATTCATTTCTACAGTTATGTACTTATGCGTTCTTGTCTTTATTCTCTAACAAGCCTTTAAAAAGGACAGTTATTTTCCTTTGGGTTCTGAAACTTAAAATTTAAGTATAATATTTCTAAATCAGTAGTACTAAATATTTGGTGGATATTAAATATAGTTGTTGGGACAGTGTGCCAATAAAACTGAATAGTGGTTCCAAGAATAGACCCATGTCACTATATAAGCAAAACAGAATTTCTATTTATAAAAGATATATTTTGTAGACATCTAAAAAAGCAAACTCCTGTCATTTTTCTACTTCCTTTTACTTGATAAAAGGCCAAAGATAAAGTAAAGATAAAGAGACATGACCCAAATTTAAGGATACTGACCTACAAATGAAATATGTCCAAGCCCCACGCCCACCCCCACTTCTCTGATGGTAAGAGAGTGAACATAGGGTCTTATGCACTTATGCTAAGGGTGCACCCCACTTCTGAGCCACCCCCAGCCCACAGAGCAAATGTGTACTTGGCCATCTCTCTCTCTCTCTCTTTGTATGGCAGGAATGATAACACAAATGGAGGATGGCTGCCCTGAAAAGCCAGCTTTCTCACTTTCTTCCAGGTAGCAGATGGCCTGGGCTGCTTCCTGCACTGGGAAAGCTGAGAAGTTGGCATTCAGTATTAGGGCATGCATCTCTCTCTCTCTCTCTCTCTCTCTCTCTCTCTCTCTCTCTCTCTCTCTTTTCACTTTGTCATTGACATTGTCTTCCTCTCTTGGCTACTCGAGCAGTATATTTTGAGATTTGTATCTAGTAGGAATCTATTTCAGCTCATAATCTAGAGACAGTTTTATAAGTGATCTGACCCTGACTTAATATTAGACATCTGCACTTGAGTTTGAGGCCAAAGCTAATTTTAAGTTTTTTCTGTTTTGTTTTATTTTGTTTTCCTGTAGGGCCATGATAAGGATTTTACATTCCTGGAATTCTTGACATAAATCTTATCTTGATACAGATACTTTGACATTTCATTTCCCATTTTCTAAACTTTAGGCTTAATAGGCTAAATATTTTAGGCTTTAATATTGGCAGTATTATAGCTTCTATATAGACTTCTGATGTCTTAATGGAACAAACTGATAGATTTTAAAGCCACTTAGTTTTAGATTGAGGTCTAAAGACTTTTACGAAGAGCTTCTGTGTCCAAGAACTATTTCTCCTTCTAGTTCTCTTTCTCTCACAGGTATCACTTTATATGTGTTCTTAGACGCACACTTTGAAAATGTCTGAAGCCAGAATGTATCTTATGATTGTCGGTGTGCGTAATTGGCAAGCCCGTTTCTTTCTGATAGTACTTAGAACAAGATGAAACGCTAACTTAGAATTGATCACAGCCCCTGCTAGGCTAACAGTTCTAGGCTGTCATTCTTAAGTACATTAGTCAGATGAATTTAAAATACTGTTACTTTCTGATCATAGTTATAAAATTAAATCATATGTTCAAACACTTTGCTTTGAGTTTGGAGTGCAGCAATTTTAGTGATCTATCTATCTATCTATCTATCTATCTATCTATCTATCTATCTCTCTCTTGTACCATGATTGCTCTCTTAAAGGTAATGATAAAGATTAAATGCTGTAGTCACTGTGTATTAAATGTGAATTTGAAAGTATTTTAAGCCAGGGTTATCTATACATAATAAAATGGAAATTGTAATATTTTTGCTGTCTAGAGTGAGCACAGGGACAGTGCTCTTTTCTCATTTGCATGTCTCTTTAAACTCTCTCATTTTCTTGTTCTCTTAAAGCCTTGCAGGTTATGTTGAGGCCTTGGCATCCAGGTTAGGCCTCTCAATTCCTGATCTTACACCAAAGCAAGTTGACATGTGGCAAACACGTGTTAGCACACATTTGGTAAGTTATATGGCTTATAAACATGAACCTAGTGGTCAACGTGGCAGTTTTGAGACAGTAATTGATTTGTTACCTAGGCCTTGGATGTTCTCAGAAAAATAATTTGTTATCCCTTTATCTTTTTATACACATGATTGATTTTTTTAAAAATATTGTTGTAGCTTGGTTAATCCGAAGGGCTTGAGCACCCAAAGGTTTTGTAATCCTTTGTTCATTCTGAAACCGCTTCCCATTTATACCGTAGTTGTTCACTGGTGGTCATTTCTGAGCAGTTTTTGTGGACTGATAGGGGAGAAAGGTCCAATAGTAATAGATTGAAATGTTAATGGTGGCAAGGATCACCCCTGGTCTAGCATTTCTAAGGGGAATGAGAGGGAAGCCTTGGTCACTCTGGTGATAGTGAATGACATTTTAACAGGATGGGTGGGTATTTGGGGATCTTTTAGTGATGGTCATATCCTAGGGCAGTCAGGAGTCAAATAATAGTCTCTCTGTTGAAATATAAGTGAACAAAATATTTAGATCAAAATAAGAATTTAAGATTAACTTTATTCGTCTCTGGACAGAACAAAAATTTGTTATATCTCTGAAACTGTAGTTTCTTTAAAAATATTCATATAATGAGATTGACAGATTTAACTATTAATATAAAGCAAAGGCATACCACCACAGCAAACAACAACATGCTGTAGTAACAAACTGGAAAAGTGTTGTATATAGTATTGTCAAAGTGTTGATGTCTACTTTGATAGTCATTACGGATACTCTGATTGCTAACTGGCTACTGTCCGAGATAAAACATTTCATTCAGTGCTGCAGATTATGTAGTTAGCATAGCTTCTGTAATGTCAGATGGGACTTATTTTGTCTCTCTGTTTTCTTAACTAGAAGCTCCAGGAGGAAAGATCAACTATATGTAATTGGTCCCTGTCTCGGGTTTAACGGGCACAGAGTTTAGTATATGATAGAATCTCAATAATTGTTTGTATGAAAGAAGAAAACTTAATTGAGGGGCTGAAGAGATAGCTCATACATTAGGAATGTATACTGTTCTTGTAGAGGACCCAAGTTCAGTTCCCAGTACTGAGGGCTCACAACTGCCCAGAACTCTAGTTTCAGGGTATCCAATGTCCTCTTGGTCTCTGTGGGCATCTGCTACTCACATGCACATATCCACACACAAAGAACATACATGCACACAAATAGTTAAAAATAATAAAATAGAATTTTTAAGAAAGAAAACTTAATTGAAAAGCTCAAATTTGATAGTCATCAGGAATGTAAAATTTGGAATCATTTATAGAAGTAAAAATTTAAACTTTTCACAGTGTAGATGGAAAAAATCTTGGTGTGATATATACATATACATACATGATTAAAATTGGCATATGTGCATTTGTAGTTTTGTCAAGTGTGAAAGACTTAATGCCATAGTCTATGACGATGCACAAATGTTAACATTTAATTTTTAAATCACAAGTACATAGAGCCCTTCAGTGTCGTGTCTCAACTGTGGGAATGTAGCAGTAGGTTCTTATGGTTGGAAAAGCTTCCAGGAGTCAAGAACCCACTATTCAGCAGAACTTGAAAGTCTTTATACAGAATGTATGCAGCAGCTTGGAAACTGATTACAAACCATGGTGTACAGGGCAGAGAAGCAGAGAGAAACACTGTTACTATAATGGGTGTATCTACATATAACTCAGCACACATGGAGCTAAGTAGTATCCATGAAGGACAGGATACAAGGGATACAATGTGTTCCAGTCTTCTGATATTAAGAAACACATATGATGCCAGGCGGTGGTGGTGCACGCCTTTAATCCCAGCACTTGGGAGGCAGAGGCAGGCGGATTTCTGAGTTCGAGGCCAGCCTGGTCTACAGAGTGAGTTCCAGGACAGCCCGGGCTACACAGAGAAACGCTGTCTCGAAAAACCAAGAAACACATATGATTTAAAAAATATTCTGTACTTAAATATTTCTTTGATGTCATATTGATGATTTTTTTCCCTGTTCCTTTGGATTTTAAAATGGCATGTTCTTGGTGTTTGGTAACTTATTTTAATACATAGGTTTTTATAATCGTCAGGAATACAGTTGTAGTGAGAATTTCATAGTGTGTGGCAATGGACTGTTGTCATCAATGTTTAAGCAAGGACACCTCTTTTCAGGACATGTAACTTTAAGAAATACTCTCTTCTGTTTCCTTAGGGCAAGGCTGTTGGGGTGACTATCGGCTGCATTCTAGGAATGTTCCCTTTGATTTTCTTTGGAGGAGGAGAAGAGGATGAAAAACTGGAAACAACAAATTAATCATCTTAGAACACCTATAAAAAGATGTAAACTAATGTACCTCAGTCATTAAATATACTGTCACAACATTTAGCAGTGAAGACAGTAACAGTGTATAGACATGGATCAAATAATTCAGCATGTATTATGGAAACACTAACTTATTGTGGCTTGGTCTTCTTAAGACATCTTTTTAAAAACCATTTAGTATCATTTTATGTAAATTGTTGAGATGCTTTCATCAATGGCAGTCAACATGTTATCTTTTCCTTCTATGTATCAAGACATTATTTAACTTGCAGTCATTGACTGTACTGTACTGACTTGGGCTTTGCTTATTTGTTACATAACATGCACGGGAATACCTATTTATGTTTTTATTTTTTCCTGATGGTTATCATTCAATGCTGAGATTTCTCCAAATTATTAAAGATGTTTAATATCAGTTAAAATTTTAATTCCCTGCCTGGGGACATTTCTTCTGTGTTATTTCACAGTAAACATTTACAATCATATAAATTCATTCAATTTTTAAATTTTCACATCTATCTAAAATGAAGCAGTGTTTTAAGTATATCTGATTCATTTTAATTTTGAGCCATGCTGTCTTAAGTGCCAGAGGTTAATCAGAAAGAACAATTCTCTGACCTCCCTTTTACATAAACCATACATGCTAACAAGTGTACTTATTTCTGATTGGCTTTTTACCTTTAGTTTCCCAACTTTGAACAATCACACAGTGAATTCTGGTTTGTGAGAGAAAGGCAGTGCTTGGACACTTTCTGTCTTTTAAAATAGGGATTAAGAGAGTAGGGTGAACTAAGAAATTTATAATGACATTTGGAAATTAGGCTAATTTTTTTTTTTTTTTAACAGAAATAGAAAGTAGAAGTTTTCAAAGAGGTCTATGGAGTAGATGACAAAGTTCAAGTGGTATTTGGAAGGTTCATAAAACACCAGTTCTATTATTTGGAAAAGATTTTCTCCCAAAAATGTTATTGTCTCATGGAATAGAATGAGTCTAAATATCCCATGCTCAGAATTCTAATCTCATTAGATCTTGCTTTGTGACTTTTTTCTGGATGAGTATTTTAGAAACAACATGATTTTCTATTTTGCTGTCTAGTCTGGGCAAATATAACACAAGGAGAGATCCTTTCTCCCCCCCCCCTTTTTATTTTTTTTGTGATCATTATAGCACATGGTTGGTGAAAGCTGCTTTCGTCTGTGTTGTGTGTCTGACCTAAACACGGTCCTGAGAATCCTGAGGTTTAGTGTTTGAACCCCCTTTCCCATTTGCTCTGCTATACATGTTAAAATGTTATATGTAGCAGAATAATTGAACATATGGAAGAGAGAAACTGGAGTTAGAATTTAATCCTTGGGGAATTAAAATTATTTACGTTTGCTAAGTAGATGGAAAAGACAATCTTTTAAAAGACTATGCCTTTTAATTCTTATTATGGAGTTTTGTTTGCATATAATTACTTTGAGCTCCTTTTAAAGAAGATTTCTTTTTCGTAGGAAAGCATGCCACATACTGTTTCTTTTCTACTTTGGGATGATTTAGTCCTGTTCATTTATCATAGAATTTAAGGAAAAATAGCATAAAAGTCAAAAAACATCAAATTCTCATATACACAAGTAACGTTCTCCTTTGATCAATTTAGCATCACATGACTTGAGGTGGCAGATAGATTCATCTTTTGTACCTTTGTCCCCATGTCACACGGACAGCAAGCACAGGGTTCCAGGACGATAAGATACAATGCATATTTTATTTTCTGTGTAAACATGTTAATGCTGTTTTCTTTACCTTGTGTATTCGTGGCTTTTCCTGTCTTTATTTTTAAGTGTTGTATTGTGGTGCTTAACTTTTCTTATTAAATACCATCTCCAGAAAGTTGTCTTGGAGCTTAGAAAGCACATTTGTTTGTTGATTTCCTTATTCTTTCTCTTGAAAAACCTCCTAGTCCTTATTACCAGAATTTCTGTTAACAGAATTATGCCAATTTTGTTGAAAACTTCAGTTATGGAAGGTGTAACTTTCACATGAAAGACAGTCTAATTTTCAATCAGAATTTTTGAATCATATTTAATCAATAAAATTCTTTGAATCATTAAACAATAGTTTTCAAAAACAGACAAACAAAATTAAAGTCTCTCTGTCTTCGACCAAGGGTATGGTTGTCTCAGGCTCCGGCTCTGACCTAACATGGTACTTTGCGCAGTGTGATTTCTGAAGGTGGCCTCTTTAAGTTAATGACTCCATAAGACCTGTGTTCAGCGTTTTTCAGCACAGAGAATCTGACGCCAGCTGAAACTGGACTGCCCTGCTTCTCAGCAGCTGTTCTCTGTCAGCTTAGAGCTACCGCAAACTGTATCATGAGCTGCTATAGTACTGTTCAGAATCCATGTTTTTTGTGTATTATGATTTATTGACTTGTTGATGCATGTAAACCGGGTGCATTTTGTTGCCTCTGTATGTTACATAGTGACCAATGTTTTTACGAAAGAATTGAACAAAAAATACCTTTTAAGACATTTGGAATGTGGTTTTGATTTTAAAATTTGGTTTTCTTATCAATTTCAGAGGCCTTGGGCTATTATTCTATGACAGGAGAGAACAGGATTAATAAATGCAAGTTTGTTTTGATGTGACTATGGTATGACTGAGACAGCACTTGGACCAGTTTCCCACACACCTTTCCCTTAGAGCTCCCATGGACAGGAACCTGTGGAGTGTGAGAGAGAAATGATTCATAAAACAGCTGTGAGTGAGCGCTAGGTCACGGTGCATCAGACCTCTCAGTTCACTTCAGGCTTTTTCTCTAGGCAGGGCTTTGTGAAAACAGCAGAAGGGTTTTAACATTTAGTGTGTTTTGAACTTATTCCTGCTCCCTCCTCCACTAACTCTTCCCAGGTTCTTTTCACACCTGACTTTGAGCCCTCACCTCACGCCCACCCCCAAGGCCAGGTTGTGGTGAGTGGCCTTCCACTGGAGTGTGACTGGCTTGTCAGGGGCTGGCTACACTCTTGGAGAAAAACTGACCCTTCCTTTCCCAGCAACTAACAAAAGACAATAGAAGTGTCTGTCTTACACTGAAAGTTTGTCTAAACTGTCTTGAAGTAATTCTGCCTAGTTTTAGAATTCCACTTTATTTATGGACATTTTTATTGTGCTGTAATGAAGTGCCTGCCAAATATGAATTACGGATTTTCATCCCCACCTCTTTTGAGGTGCTCGGGCTTTTGGGAATGATTACTTAATTTGCTTCCCCCTAGGTCCCCCCACCCCCCAGGTTCCGTAGACTTAGAAAGTGGATTCCTTTCTTACCGTGAATTACTTGAAATGATAGGAAATGTGTTTTGGACTCCAGTGTGACGGCCGTGGCAGTAATGACACCATCACCTCCCTTTTTATTAACTCTGTCTTGTTGCTGTGGTGCAGTGTTTCACACATTTTTACCACAGTTAACCCCAAGAGCACTGTTGGTGCAGGTGGCCCGTTACCTATCAGTGGGCTTGAATTAGTTGTGTCCATGTATACAGCATATGGTCTTATGCGATAGGACAGCATTTTCATGAACTTTGTGTTAACTGCTATTTTACAAAGAAATTCAAATTCTTTTTACAATTTTTTAAAAATAATTTTCTCATGTGTAACCTAACAGTTCTTATTTGAAATCTCAAGCTCTGCTTGGTAAATTCTGTGAGTTTGGGTACATACGGCTTAGGGACTGTCCAAGGCACCAACACCAATTGTTTGTTTGTGAGGTGTTTTTCTTTTTTCCTTTTCTTTTGTTGACACAAAGTCTCACTGTGCTGCTATCAACTTTAGGGCATTTCTTTTATCTCTGTTTTTGAGTGCTGGAGTTAGAGGTATGTACGGTGAGGCTTAGTATCTCCTCTTCATGAAGATTATTCTACCAGGAACAAAGGTGGGGGAAAAGAATACAGAAATAGATACATACATAAAATGTTTGTATTTCAGTTATGGTTGATAAGTGACATGAGCAAGGGATTAGAAAATGTCAGTGATCATAAAGGGGTTGTCGGGGAAGACTGAGGAAGCAAGCATGCCATACAGATGACTCTGTGCAGACAAGTGTGCTAGATTCTAGGAAACTGATGTTGCACTAATCTCAGACATATGAAATAATAGTTCCCCTTGGGGTGCATTGTGAATGTTTTCTTCTTTATTTCACATTCAATGTCTGGACTAACCCTAACATCAACACGTAAGTGTTAAGATGAATAATACATCGGATATTAAACGGATAGCAGAGGCTTGTGTGTTTTCATAAGAGAACAGCTTTGTGGTTAGTCTTAAATTCAGTATCACAAACCAAAGATTTTAAGCGTCTTGTTTTCAAGATGCCTTTATTCTCCAAACATTGGAGATCCCCCAAATGGCTTTTACGTAATACCATGTTAGAGATGCAACTAACATATTATAAAAACAACCTATTCATTTAGTATAACTACAAACCAACCTCATGGTTACGTAAATGATACATATTTATGGGAATTATTTTTCAAAAGCTAGTGAGGAGAAAAGAGGTTTTACAGTTTTCCTGAAATGTCTTTACGGCCTGGGTTACTAGAAACAGCTGGTTTCCTCACCTGTTTTGATCTGTTGACTATTGTTTGGCTTGGAGAAAATAAAACCTCACACAGATTCTGGTTGCAGAAGGAGGGAGGAGATATTAGTGGCCTTTTATTTGACTGTATCTTTGAGTCCAAACGATAAGCTCATGGCAGCGGAGAACAGTGTGTGCTTAGGCCCTGCTTGGATCTAGGCTTGTTCCACAGTGCATTCCTCCTTCTGACTTCTTCCCTTTTCTCTCTCCCTTTCTCCTCCCCTTTCTTCCTCTCCTATCTAGTTGTTTCTCAGGTTGAGCTCAGATTCCTGGGCTCCAGGCACCTGCCTCAACCTCTTAGCTGTAGGCACATCCTTACTTTTGCTCTGTCAGTGAACATGCTGTGGTGAAAAAAGTAATAATGCCTTAATGTATTAGGAAAAAGTTTTTGAACACACAAACTGCTTTAATACAAACAAACAAACAAAACAAATGCTGAAACTCTGCTATCACACCTCCAGTTTGAGAACTCTAGTTTAACTTTCCTGATTACATTAGCTCCAGGTACAGATATCAAAATCCAGGATAACAATAGCAGAAATGAGATAGAACTTGTGTCCTGTCTAACATTATCATGGCATGTTGTCCAGACCTGGTAAAGGGGTTACACTTCAGAAAATGGCCAGAGATTTAGATTCTTGTTGTTTCAACTACGGCTTTTTTTTTTTTTTTATTTTTTGTTTGTTTTGTTTTTCAAGACAGGGTTTCTCTGTATAGTCCTGGCTATCCTGGAACTCACTCTGTAGACCAGGTTGGCCTCAAACTCAGAAATCCACCTGCCTCTGCCTCCCAAGTGCTGGGATTAAAGGTGTGTGCCACCACTGCCCGACTCAAGTACAGCTTTTATACTCAAAGTCAATGCATGATCTAAAATGATTGGTTGAGTCTCATCAGTTATATCCACCCCTGCACAGGAAGAAGGAATAAAAAGGGTAAATGGCTCAAAGTGACTTAAATCACTATGTGACATGTCTCTCAAGATGTCTCCATTATGGGCAACCAAGTCTGTAGCAAGAAATGAGAAGGATGTCTGAGGAGTCAACTGTCTGTCTCAGTCTGCCACTGTGGCTACCACACACTCATACCTCACCTGTCATCCCCTTAGTGTGAGGATACCCATCTGGGAGAAGGCTCAAGTTTTTGAGCAGTGACTGTTGATCAAGAACAGCGTCATCCTGTCATATCTTTAAGTGGCCCTTTGGTATCAGATAACCTACACATGGAAAACACCTGGTCCAACACACACAGCATGCGCTAACATTTCCATTCAGGCAGAGAAAGACTTAGGAGACAGTAGTCACTAGTTCTAGCAATGATCATGACCCAGCAAAAATCCATTCTGATCATCACATTCTGATCATTCAGAAAATGTGGCTGAAGACTAGGGTTCACCTATTTGAAGAATTTGGCAAAGGGAAGACTAAGATGAGTGGGCATCTGTTAGGTGAACTAGCTTCTGTAGCTGCCTTTAGCCTAGAGGCTGAAATTCTACTTGGTGATTTGGGCTCTGTAGTTTTAAAAGACTGCTGCAAGAGTACAGAAACCAAGAGAGCTTTGGGTAGAGACACCAGGGGGCTTAAGCTGTGGTTTCCCCGAGGAAACCCTGGGAAATGGGTGCTGTTTAGGGTGGAAAGGAAAGCAAAGCAGAAGGCTTCACGGAACAGATTAGGATTAAGGAGCTATCAGACGGAGGGGTCTGAATGTGGTTATCAGAAAATAGATTGAGGAGAAAACCAAACATGCAACAAAGTGTATGCCCCAAACGATTCTGCACACACACTGAACCAAAGGTGCAATGAGATATACGTCCCAAACGATTCTACACACACACTGAACCAAAGGTGCAATGAGCTATATGTCCCAAACGATTCTGCACACACACTGAAGATGCCGGTTCTCAATCCCTGGAACTTGGGAGCTTGCTATGTAACCTGGGTTTGCGTGTGGTATTAAGAATGTGGATGATTCAATACGATACCCAGTATTGAAGTGAAAGAGATGCTATAGGAAAAGAGGAGTGATGTACAGCACAAAAGACTCCCAGTTGTGTTACTGTCCTGAGGATGGAGGAAAGAGGCCATGATCCAAGGAATTTGGCCCAAATCCAGAGGCTGAGAGTCAGCAAGGAAATAGGGAACTTTACATCCCCAGCTTCCTGCAAGAGCAAGGAAATGGGCTCTCCCTAGAAACTCCAGAAAGGAACAAAGCCCTTGCCACTTTGGTTTTATCCTCGTGAGACCCAATGCTGAGAGATTAGCCAGGCCCACAAGACTTCTGACCTACAACATGAATTAATACATTTGTGATGTGTGATACTTCGTTATGGAAGAAGTAGAAAGCTAATACAGTACATACTTGAACCCTTGTATTTTCTGTTCTTCCCTCTAGCTAGTTATATTTTGCCAAATAATTCTTTGGCACTGCTTGTGCCCACAATTGGTCCCTTGTGTTTCTGTATACAGTTTAAGGTCAACTTGCCAGCGTGTTGAAGAGTAAAACCCAGCAAACCCACAAGATCATACTGGCACTTTTTCTCAGTTGCACTGTTTCCCAACTCAGTTTGGGGAGATATGATGCATTTTCAACACCAAGTCTTCTACTCTGTATGCACAGCTCAGCCTCCATCTTGAATCCAAAAGCAGTTCATAGTTTGTGTGTGTGTGTGTATAGAAAACCAGGTCTCTAGTTTCTTCTAGCTATTTATTGTTTCTTCTAGGTCTTTTCTTTCTAGATATCTATGGTTCTTGTCATATATAAATAACATTTACCTTTGCTCCAGCTACTTATTTACATAGTCATTTGCCTGTGTGGTGTTTTCTGTTTCTGACTTGCATGGTTATCTGACCTCGGGTTGTGAGAGGCTGATTTTTCTGTGCTGAGACGCTTTTCTTGGCTTAGGATTTTGCTGGAGATCTTCAACACAGTGTGGGCGGCGGTAGCTGCTCGGCTTTTGAGCAGGAAGATTGTAAGACTGGAAATTTTCATAGTTTTTTAAACAAAGATTTTTTGCTTTTCTTTAAAAATATATATATTTTTTTTTTATCAGAGTAATAGAATTTCTGTCCTATCTGGTAGGAGGTTTGTTTTTCAAATCATAAATGTGTGCTGGAATTTATAAACTGTTTTTTTCTTCACTGAAGCAATTAACTGATTTTTTTTTTTTAACTTTATTTCATTTTTTTTAGACAGGGTTTGCCTACACTGTCCTTTAACTTGTTCTGATCCCTCTCTACTTCCTCTTGCCAGATGCTGGAAGGACAGCCATGCACTGGAATGACAGCCATGCACCACCATGCTGGGCCAAGATAGCTTCCTATTTTTCTTTTAAGACGTTGTCTCATGCCTCCCAGGGTGGCCTGGAGTGAACTCACTTTGTGACTGAGGCTGGCCTTGAATTCCTGACTTTGCAGCCTCCACCTTGTAAATGTGGTCATTATAGTCATGTGTCACCATACCTGGCCTAGAAAGCTCTTCAACATCTGTAATCGCTCCCTTTACTCCAGATGTGTCTGATCTTCAGTTTCAGTTCTCTCTGAGCAGGCTCCAAAGACAAGCAAAGTTAAGAGCGCAGGAGAAACAAAATTCCTCCACCTGGCAGCTGCTCGGCTTTCCTGGTTACTGAAGTCTAGAAACTTCAACAGAATTGCTTCAGCCCAGGCTGCTCTAAGGACGTCTCCACGGGGACATTCCTTTCTGAGAGCCAGAGTATTTGTGTCCTCAAGTTTAACTGTATTAGCCCTCCTGTTTCTCTCCCTAAATCTAAACAGATTACAATCCATAAAAGCCTTGAGGATTCTAGTTACAAAATGAGGTTCTTTAGAGAAATTAACCAACCAGCTCATAGAGGCTTACTCGATTCTAAAGTTGGCTTAATATTTAAATAATGTTGTAATTTGCATCTCGGGAACAATATAACCTCAGAAGCCATATGTGATATTATCTATTCTAACATAGGGACCCCTGAGTCAGTCTTAGTCTCTTGTCTGTCTCTCCTCTCTGCTCTCTCTCTTTCCCGTCTGTCTGTCTGTCTGTCTGTCTCTTTTTTTTCATTCTCCTGTCTCCGCTCTCCTCTAACACTTCTACCTTAAATGTTTTGAGGAGTCCACCATGAAGATCTTCCAACTTAAAAGAATTCTTTGTGAAAAGATTTTTAACTAGAGCCTTTGTTAAGTTCTAGAAGATGGTTCAGGTTTCCCCTAACAATTTATTCTTTTCCCTTTGGTAGTTTTTACTTTTCTGCCGATTTGGTCTCTCCTTGGACATTTTGATGTATTGGCATCCTCTTGCACACTGTTCTAGTATTGTTTGATACCTCCTTAAGCCTTGGTAGAAAAACTTACTCTGTTTTGACTCAGTCCTCACAGGCCTCCTTTGATTCTCCTCACTTCAGGTTCCCTCTGTGCATTCTTTGTGAGCATCAGTCCTTGTTTCTTTTAGGCTATGAGATGGCCAAAACACTGCTCTTACTTAGGGCGCCCCTCCCCCATGCTTACTACCATAGTCTTCTGGCTTAAACTGCTCTGGGAATAGATAGCTTCCTTGAGAGAAAGAGAGAGACAGAGACAGAGACAGAGACAGAGAGAGGGGGAGGGAGTACCAGGATCACATTTCTCTATTTTTCTCACTAATTCTTGCTCTTGATTTCTGTCCTCTATTTTATGAACTCTCTCAATGTTTTCTGGCTTTCTCAACCCTTGCTATCATGAGGCCCTTAGCCCATGTCCAGAGGGGCAGATGTCCTAGGACCAAAGTAGCTGTGGCTTGGGTGATAAAAGCAGAAGACTCTCAGGCAAGGTCTGTCTAGGCTCCATGAGACCCTGCCTTAGACAATCAAATATAGCTGCAAAAAGTTGTCTCATATTGTTGGGGTTCCAAATGTTTTTTAGATTTTGCCCCATACAGTCTAGTTGTCTAGAAGTTTTACAATGTCTTCAAATGGGTTTGTTTGTTTGTTTGTGACAAGGTTTCTCTGTGTAGCCCTGGCTATCCTGGAACTCATTCTGTAGACCTTGCTGGCCTCAAACTCAGAGATCCATTTGTCTCCACCTCCTAAGTGCTGGAATTAAAAGTGTACACCACCACTGCCCAGCCAGATTTTTGTTTTATTAACTTTGTCTCTTTGAGTTGATCCCTGCCAACATACTCATCTCCACAGAGCTTCTTCTATATGTTATTTTCAACTGGGGATAATTTTGCTCTCTTTCAATGGGACATTTGATGATGTCTGCACAATTTTGGCTGTCATATCTGAGAAGGAGCTGGGCACTTGCTGTGAGCTTCCTGGAATCTGTCCATCCACAGAGAAATTGGTTATCTAATAATTTCCATAGAAAACATTTTGCCTCTGCAAAGGAAGACTCATCATTTAAAAAGTTAGTGTCAGCATAAAACTCAAAGTTTTGAAGGCTTGGTATCTTAATTACTATTCAATTGCTGTGAAGAAATACTGTGTTGAAGGCAATTTTTAAAGGAAGGCATTTAATTGAGGGCTTGCTTACGGTTTTAGAGAGTTAGTCTATGGATATTACAGCAAGGAACATGGTGGCAGGGAGGCTGGCTGGCATGGCACTGGGGCAGAAGCTGAGAGCTTTAGATCCTTATCTGAAGATAGCAGGCAAAGAGAGAGAAAAGGGGAGGGGTGTTGAATCCTCAGAAAACACTCCCAGCAGCCCACCTCCTCTAACAAGGCCACGCCTCTCAATTCTCCTAAACAATTCATCAACTAGGGGATAAGCATGCAGATATGCAAGCCTATGGGGGGCATTCTCATTCTAACCACCACATTTGTCTAGAGAATTATAGACCCATTAGTAATAGTCGGGTTGTATACTATTGATCCCTCTTCAGTGGTCTTCAGAATCCTCTCTTCCTCCCAGTCTGGGATGGGAGTCATTGTTGCTAGGAAACCTGGTGCCATTCTGTTACATAGGAGGCTTTCTGAAATGTTTTCAGAAATAGCTAATAGCACTTGTTTTTTGTCATATGGTTCTAGGCTGGTCTGTGGATGTAAAACTTATTTGTGAGACCAAGCTTTCCAAGTTCTAGGAAAGCCTTTCTTGTAAAACTGCAGTGACATACCCCTCATAGGCTGTGAGCCTGGTTAAGTATGTGGCCCATGGGGAGTGGCCACATTTAGTATATGGTATAGAACAGGCACTAGGTACCTGGTCCATGGGAGTAGTACCTCTTAGACACCTTCTTTTCCTTTCAACTTGGTAGTAAATGTTTGAAAAAAAAAATATGGTTGGTAGTTTTAAGGTGAAGAAAAACAAGGAGTAAAACCATTCCATTTTCTACCTCTTTAGGGACTTGTATGATTCCATTGTTTTAAGTACTGAAATCTCGGTTCATCCAACTGAGATTTGCTGAGATCTTTGCTGAAAGACAAGTGTCACCCAAAGGAGCCAGATTAAACACACTTTTAAAGTTATTGGTGCCATTGTGACCCTTGTACAGATGTACTTGTGACCCTACACAACTATATTTGTGACCCTTACACACAGCTACACTTGTGACCCTTGCACAGCTACACTTGTGACCCTTGTACAGATGTACTTGTGACCCTACACAACTGTATTTGTGACCCTTACACACAGCTACACTTGTGACCCTTGCACAGTTACACTTGTGACCCTACACAACTGTACTTGTGACCCTTGCACAACTGCACTTGAAGTGTGATGATTTGGGTGCCCCCAGTATTTCCTGACAACTTCGGAAAAGCTGATAAAGTCCTCAGAACTACTGTGGTGTCTTTGGAATAATGTTGAGAACAAAGTCCCAGGTCCTCTGTGGTCTGGCTGTTTGGTCTCAGCTGAACCATTTCACACGCCTGCAAATGATTACTTGTCTCAGATTTATTTTTCAGCGAGACATTACAGGACAATGGCCTTTTCACTGAGGCAACCATATTAAATTCACAACAGCATTTAATACCCACAGGAGTGAACAGAGACGGTCATTTATGAAATCTTTCAGAAACAGCTTTCTTGTGTGAAACTAGATTGCTCGGAATGGTTGAGGGAAAGAAGGTCTTGGGGCTTGTGTTTTTGTGGGTCATTGACAGCAATAGTTGTTGATTCTCTCAGTCTGCGCCTGATTCTGCTCCTTAGCCAACCAGGGCAACACTAGTAAACTCAATTGAGTCCTGTCCTAGATTTCAAAATTGTGGGACACCCCCCCCCACACACACACACACCCACACACACCATTTTATGTCACTGAATTTGTTAAAAAGAAATAGCTTACCGAAACAGAAGTCTGTCATTGGATATAGGGTACTGCTATAATAAAAACACAAAACACATACTCTTGGCTCTTGAACAAGGAGAGACAACCTATGGCATGTAGTTGTTGGAAGTATGGCACTATGTTTACTGTGGAAGACAGAAAAAATGTCTAACGAACTTGGGAACATAAGAAACTGTTTCCAGGCAGAATGTTTCAAGTGCTGACGGGCTGCTTTTAGCGACATAAGATAAGACACAGAGGAAACGGTGGAAAATGAATTCTTTCCAACTCGGCTTACTGATTTAGTGAACAAAACTGCCTATTGTTCCAGTCTGCAGAGTTCCCAAATATGCTCGGGCAGGTGTGTGTGTGTGTGTGTGTGTGTGTGTGTTATGCTCGGGGCAGGTGTGTGTGTGTGTTATGCTCGGGGGCAGGTGTGTGTGTGTGTATGATTGTTGGGGGGCGGGTGTGTTGTGTGTGTGTGTGTATGGTGTGTGTGTGTGTATATCTTGGGGGGCAGGTGTGTGTGTGTATGTGTGTGTGTGTTAGGCTTGGGGCAGGTGTGTGTGTGTGATATTTTGGGGGCAGGTGTGTGTGTGTGGGGTATCCAAAGCACAAGGACAATGGGACTGCTTCTGAGTTAACATCAAGGCAGGGCTGTGAGACTCGTTGTTAAGATCCCAGTGGATCTTGGTAGAGCCTCTAGACAAACTTGCTTCCAAGAATGTAAGGTCACCTTCCCACAGAGCTAACATCTTGAATATGGAGAAACTTACTGCAAATGAAAGCCGACTGTTCTTTTCTAGTGGAGTGTAGCCTCACAAATGTGTAAGAGTCCCATAGGAGCAAAACCCGTAGCAGCAAAACAGAGCAAGGCCTAATGGCGCAAACCTGTAATCCTCAGCTTCTTGGGAGGCTGAAGAAGGATCACAGGTTTAAGGTCTGTCTGGGCTACAGAGAGAGATGGAGCCAGCAGTGTCAACTTAAAGAGATCCTGTCTGAAAACTGATATGTGAACAGTGTTGAGGACAGCTCTGTGGCAGAGCCCATGCCTGGCACACATGAGGGTCTTGTTCAACCCCTGGCACTACAGACAACAGGAATGACCAAGAACCAGAGTTGGACTGAAAGGGGAGACAAAAATGTAAAGAAGTCTGTAGGTTTAAAGGGCAGGGAGCAGGGTGAGAGACCTATTTGGTTATCTTCTTTCTAAAAGAAGAGATACTTGGTAGGCAGTGCCAGGAATGGTAGAGAACCACCCTCAGGCCACAGCTGTCCCTACAGCAGAGGGAAAAGGGTGACATGAACCAGGCTGGGTTTCAAAATGGCTGTCTACCAGCATCCACTGCATGGGTGTGTGTGTGTGTGTGTGTGTGCGCACGTGCAATATAGGGCAATATAGGATGTCATTCTTCACAAGTTATTCCCTCTCTGTTTTGAGACAGGAGCTCTCATTGGCCTGGAATTTACCAAGCAGGTATTATGACAGATGACCAGTAAGCCCCAGAGAGCTGCCTGTCTCTACTTCCCCAGCCCTGGAAATTCAAGCATGTCCCATCACTCCTGGCATTTTTATGTGGATTTTCAGAACTGAACTCAGGGTCCTTCTGCTTGTTCCCCAAGCACTAAACTCGTGCCCCAGCCCCAGCGCTCCTTCCAAATGAGAGTGTCTAGGCTCATCTTGTGCTGCCCCACTGCTGTGCAGAGAGAAACAGTTTGCTGCTTCAAATCCCTAGACAGTCCATCTACACCAGGACCTGACGACAAGGTCTAAACCTTGAACCAGAGATGCATACAGAAAAAAAGTTCGACTCACTTAGGTCTCTAGAGGCTAAGGACATTTTATATATGAAGAGCCGGAAGCCATTAGAGGCCTGAGAGCCAACTTCTACAGCTTGGCTTATTGATGATCCAACAAACATGCCTCTGTGTGCTCTTCATCTGGAGAATCAGTCAGCTAGCTTCACAGATCCATTTCCCTGGGGAATGCATCAGAAGGAACACCATGTCAGCTCAGGGCCTTAAGGAGCACTGGGAGTGTCTGCTCTGTTGCTTTGAGAACCCTTAGCTGCTACACAAAAAGGTAACTACTGCCAGGCCAGCTTCTCACAAGCTGAGACAGGAAGATGGTGCCTACCTAGGAACTTAATGATACCCTGTCTGAAAACAAAACATGAAAAGAAAGGTCGGGAATGTAGCTTATTGGTAGATGGCCATCTAGCATGTGGAGGCCCTGTTAAGTCTCTCACCTCTCCTCTCACCTCAAGAATAACTATGTCAGTAATAGAAATAAGCTATACAGGTAACTATGCTGCTGGAAGAATCTCATGAAGAGATCTGTAAAAAGCCCCTCCCTCCCAGCTTCTGAACGGGAGCCCTGTTCCACGCCAGCCCACGGGGCATCAGCTAGTGATTAGTTGAAGGAAACTGTCTAGCCCAGCACCACCAAGCCTGGCAGAAGCCTTGTCCAGATAAGTGAGACCCTCACAGGGGAAATGCAAATGGTTCTTTTAGGCCATTAAGTCTGAGGATGTTTCGTTATATAATGACAGATAACTAAAGCTCCTGACTGACTTGACAGTAGATTTAAAAAAATCAGTTACAGTAACACTTCTGAAGAATAAGAATAGAGTGTTGTGTGTGTGTGTGTGTGTGTGTGTGTGTGTGTCTGTGTGTGTCTGTGTGTACCTGTGCTTGCCTATCTGGTTTGATTGAAATTAACTGACTAAACTCAATCATAACCTGAACACGAATCACAGTTGAAGAGGCAGACTCAACAGCGGAAATGGAGCAGGCTCATCAAGTTGGCTATTTTTAGAATCTGCTTGGGACTTGTAAATGGGATCAGGAAGAGAAAAAACCGAATCAAGATGTAGTAGAGTTGAGCAATTTGTTCATGCATCTTAATGATAGAAACTTGATGTTGCCTCCTTCCTTAAGGAAGAAAAGTAGGTTTGTACTGTGAGACAGGTCCTTGCTGTGCCTCCAGCTCCTGTTCCTCACCTTCCAGTCATATAGAGAACCACCATGGTTCCTCAGATCAGTCAAGCTCTTGCACTGCATTAAAAAAAAACAAAAACAAACAAACAAAAAAACACCACAACTTTGCCAGTTTCATAATCCTTGTAATGAATTTGAGTTATGTTTACCCTCATCGCTCTTTCTCATCCTCACTCCTTCTGAAGAAACTGTTCTTCCCACCAAGACCTCTTCCTCCTTTGTGTGTGTGTGTGTGTGTATGTGTTCATGTGCACAAGAGTATGTATGTGCATGTGTGTGCACAATGTATGTGTGTATGTGTGTGTGCGTGCATGTGTATGTATGCATGTGCATGAGAATGTGTTTGTGTACGTGTATGTGTGACCCAATGGGTTTCAGTTAAGGTTGCTACTTGAACATGTGAGAGGTTAGTTACTGAAGGAAGCACCACCCTTCAGGACTGGTGAGACAGCTACTAAGCTGGTAAAGGTCGTTGCTGACAGCCTGAGTTTGATTCCCAGAGAAACAAGGTGGATGGAGAGAGCTGACTCTTGCAGTTTATCCTGGGAACTCCATGCATGTGTTATGATGAGCATGCTCACGATGTATATAAAGAATAAGATGATGGTAATAAAGAAGGTTGCTCCACCTCTTCTCCAGCCACCACTCACTGTCACCAAGTCCTCAGGGTGGGGTGGGGACTCACTGGCCTTTCCCCTTTCATGATCGAATTTTGACTGACCCAATTCTCTCACTGATCCTTTTTAAAATATTATCCTTCTGCTTAGAAGTGCGTGTGTGCGTGTGTGTGTGTGTGCGCGCGCGCGTGCATGAATGCGTTCATGCGTGTGTGCACGTGTGTGTGTGTGGTGTGTGTATGTCCATCCCAATGGGTTTAGTTAAGGTTGCTCCATGAGAGGTGCACATGCACACACACCCTCACACAAGTGTGCACACACTAACTCACATACAATCATACACACAAACTCAGCACACGCATCAAAGGAGGAGGAGGAGGACTTGGCAGGAAGAATGTCTCCAGGTGGGCTGGGTGAGCATGCTTCAGGACACCATACTTTGTGCTCACCTGTACTGGCCAGCTATACCATTACTAGGGCGGTTGTTTGCCTGTCTTCTGCTTTCTCCGTGTCATGCATTTCCGCTGCAGACACAGATGACTGAGAGGACATTCCGATGACATGTACCATCACTTATGCTTAAAACATGGCCTAATATCAGCACTTTCCAACGTTGTACCAAGGGTACTTGTCAAATGTATATGTTCAAGCCTTTCCCCAGGTAGTCTCATTTGGGGTCTGTGCATGTTTAGGGTCACATAGACCCTTGGGATATAAGCAGTCAGGCAATACCATTTTTACAAAGCTTCAGCCTAAGGATGTCCTGTCTCCTTTGGCCTCTTCCTGCTTACCTCTGGGCTGTCTCTCTGTTGAATAAGGATTGCAGAGGTCATTCTGTGAAACTCAAATGAAGAAGACATGCTTGGATCAAAAAGGAATATCCTGAAAAAGTGAAGATGAAAGTGGTCATTATTTTTGATCTTCATTGCTATTTTCTCTGATTTCTTTTGACAGCAGTAAGGAGGAGATCACATGATGCTGACTGATTTATCCTCAAGGTATCCCAGGATAGAGCCTCAAAGTTGGGGAGATGTATGCAGCTGGGGACTGCTGTAGTCAGCTGTGTGTGTCTTCAGTCACACCATCTGGACAATAAGTCTGTAGTCATTGAATGCAGTAGCTGCTCATTACACTGGTCCAGACAGCCTGGTCTAAAGGCCCAGGGCATCTGAATGGGCGGAAGCAGTAACTTCTTTTTTTCTCTGGACCTGAGTGAAGAGTTAGATGTAAATGAGGGTATGGGAAAGAAATGGCCGCTTCATGATTAGAGGGAAGGTTTTTGGTGTGTGTGTGTATGTGTGTGTGTGTGTGTGTGTTGTGGTAGTGAGGGGGAGAGAGAGAGAGAGAGAGAGAATCCACAGGCATCTGGAAGAGTACACAGCAGAGAGGAGAAAAAGCAGACTGGACCCTAGCCAGGGCCGGGGAAGTAGGACATGATAAAATCATGGATAATGAGGCGGGAAGGAGAAGCATGTGAACTGGGCAGCCTGGGTAGAGGAAGAGCTGAGAAGGGCTGGGATGCTGGTGTGGGCTTGAGACTTTATTTGTGAATAGAGACTGAAGGAACCTGGGCTTTGATGTGCTGGTAGGCACCACAACTATATGTCATTAGAGTCACATGTCCCTTCTGTCAGAGGCACAGGAAATGACTCCTTTTAGTGGAGGGGAATCCATTCCATAGGTTCCTGAAATGCTGGCTATTATTTAACCACCAGAAAATCCTTCTACACTTCAGCTTGAGTTGAGCCTAACTCAATTTAGGGTCAAGTCACCGGGCTGCCCTTTTTGGGGGAAAAAGGGAGTATCCTTGGGCTGGATATTGTAACCTGTTGTTGATGATAGGAGTGTGCAATATCTGATTGCTCAGAGCAGGGTCACACGGGGTCCATTCATGGTCGCCAGAAATGGACCTCACTTGAAAGATGGCATGGCCATAAAGGTCAGAATGCATGGTAGGTAAGGATCAGACCTTACTTGACTGGGTGATGGCTTAGACAAGTGGTCTGGAGGACATTTAGGTCTCTAAAGCATCTGGTTGTACCTACTGAGACGAGCTGGGTGAATTCTGTGCTTCAGACAGGGTGGGGTCATCATGTCCGAAAGTAAAGCTGGCAAAGGTCAAGAGGAGGGGATTCAAAGGTTGACCGGAGAATTTGGTCAGCTGGTTACTATGGCATGGTAATCCTCCAGTCATCTGAAAAACTGAATAGATAAGGGGTGGGGAGGCATATAAATAAGGAAATCAGTGAGCAATAAGATGTAAGGGGGGTGGGCCAGGAGACTGAAGTATATCCTTGGAGTCAGCCTCTGGAGGCATAGTTTGCAAGCCAGCTTTCTTCACCTGGTTGGATTGGTTCACATCAGCTTTCGGCAAGTTCAGGACAGCAAGGCCAGGGAGGTAAGCCGTTTTGGAGCAGTTTGCAGGTTCCTGGATGGTGGTTCTGTCAGCTGGTGGAAATCTGCCGGGCAAACGAACTAAGGACAGAAGGGGTTTAGCATGAGACTGACCTGTAAATGCCTGAAACTTCAGGTGTAAAAGAGCAGAAACAATTGTACTGCCAATCTGGAGTAGACTCACTACTCATTTGGAGCCATGCCAAACAAGCCGAAAAGTACAACAAGGCAGAGGCTAAATATTCGTTGTTAAATTTTTGGCTGGAAAAGAGAGCAAAGAGAGAAAAGCTGAAGACACAAAAGGTGATCTGGGATAATATGCACTCTTTCCGTTAGTGAGTGATCTCTTTGCATTTAGTAGATCATATTGAGTATAACGTGTAATAATATAGTATATGTGTCTGTAATATACATAAAACTATGTATGCGATATGTAATATATAATAACATAGAAAGTGATTTGATAGTAAAATTTCCTGGTATTATTTATATATACATGCAATACGTTAGTGATACTATGATTGGTAATTTTATACTAAAAATGCTATGCGATATACTCATAATACTTATTTTATCTCAGTGTACTGTTTACTGGTGTTTGGTTATTGAGAGCATGTCAATGAGAGGCACATTTTAAAATTAAAGGACTAGTGAGAAGCACATTTTCAGTCAGGAACAGTAGTTTGAGTTTGTTTTCTACATGGCCACCTGTTTTGTGAGTTCGCCATTTCCAGCCAGAGGCCTGTTAGTAAGGAAAACCTGTCTGTGAGCTTGCCTCTCTCAGGGGTGACTTAGTAGCTGGGGCAGGGGGATAGGAGGTAGGAGTGGTTGAAGCCTGACTTCCTACACATGAAACCAATCCAGGGTGGCAGGTAGTTGTGCCTCAGCCCTCAAGCCTTTTTCCATTTAAGAGACACAGGTAATTTAATTTAAAAAAAGTTTTAAAATTTGTATACATTTAAATTATCAATGTTTTCTGTTAGAGTTCCAAGCTAAGTTTTTGTTACAGATTTTATGGATTTTTTTTAAACCACATCCAATGAACTTACAATACTGTAGTGAAAGTTTTAGCTGTAAAAGAGAGGGGTATTTAGGGAGTGACACGTCTGTGGTTATACTTTGTCATTTTTAAGGACAGTAAACAGAACCAAGAAAGCAAATAGGAGTTACATAGTAGCAGCAATCCCTACTGTTTTTAAGTATATAATGTCATTTTGGGAGGCTGTTTTGATTTGTTTTCCTTTCCCCTGTCACAGAGTGGACAGCCTGATTTAGGACAGAGACTTTGGAGGAAACTTTTAAACAAACATGCTTGGGTCTAGTGTGGGAAGGCCAAATCCTAGCTCTACAGTCAGCATTTTTTAATAAAGTAGAATGGCCTGTGACAAGTTTAAATATTATCCATACCCCAAAGATGTTTGAATCTCTGTAAAACCAAGTTTAGTGGTCAGAGGGAGAGACTAGAGTGAGCAGCAAGAGAAGGTGGCTTAGAGATAAGAGACTGTTAAGTGTGACGAGCTGATTTGGGACCCACATAGGAGGGCACTGACTCCTGCAAGTAGTCACTTGACACAGACTAGAGAGGAGGGAACCTCAACTGAGAACATGCCCCATAAAGTCCAGCTGTAGGCAAGCCTGCAGGGCATTTTCTTTAGTGTTTGATGAGGGAGGGCCCGGCCCATTGTGGGCGGTGCCATCCCCGGGCTGTGGTCCTGGGTTCTATAAGGAAGCAGGCTGAGCAAGCCAGGAAGCAGCACCTCCCCTTGGCCTCTGGATCTGCTCCTGCCTCCAGGGTCCGTTCTGTTTGAGTTCCTGTGTTGACTTCCTCCCATGACGGACGAAGGTGTGGAAGTGTAAGCCAAAATCATTCTTTCCTTCTCAAGTTGCTTTGGTCATGGTGCCTCATCACAGCCATAGAAACCCTAAGTAAGACAACCCTTATGTGGGTTCTGGGAATCAACTGAGCCATCTCAGCAGGCCTTCAGACTTCTCTATAATAATGTCATGACCACAGTGTAAAAACAAAGATGATCGATTTTGATTTAAAAAAAAAGAGGGGAAGGGGGAGAAAATCATAGTGGAGTGTCTCTTTCTCTATGAGGCAGTGCTCTCTAGAAGACAGAACCACAGAGTGTGTGTATGATAGGGATGTGGCAGAATGATTGATATGATGTGCTGGGTAGGCCCACGGGAGCTGTGTGTAAGCTGGAGAGACTGAGCACCCAGTAGTTGCTCAGTGCATGAAGCTGGGTTTCTCAGCAGTCCCAATCGGTGTCGAAGGCTTGGAAGCTTCCTGGAGAGTCTTGGTTTCTAAATAAATTGGAAGGCTTAAGAAACTAGAGTCTGATAGCAGCAGCAGCAGCAATGATAGATGTCTGATAATAAGAAGTGAAGGCAGACAGGCAAACAAAATGCTTTTTCCTCAGACCTCTTTAAAAATTAAAAAAAAAACTTATTAATGTGTGTGTGTGACATGTAGATGTATGTGGCACAGCAGGCATATGGAGATCAGAAGACAACTTTGTGGAGCAGGTCCTTTCCTTCCACTTTTTGTCGGTTCTGGGACTCAACTGAGCCATCCCCCTGAGCCACCTCACTATCCTTTCTTCCTAATAACATCACCAGCAGCTGCTCTTACCAGCAGGCAGGGAAGGCAGGCAGACTACTTGACCCCCACCCAAACCCCACCTCTCTATATTGGAAGGTGCCACCCACATTGAGCTGGAGTCTTCTTCCCTCCATAGATCTTTTCTGGAAATACCTTCCTAGACCACCCCCACGTCATAAATTCCAAATGTTGCCACATTGACCATCAAAATTAACCACCACCATTTTCTTTATTTCTTCGGATAATCTAGAAAGTCTCCATCCCTCCAGCAACTGTAGTTTTGTTATCATTTTTTTAAAGACACACACACACACACACACACACACACACTGTTGCTGTCTTCAGACACACCAGAAGAGGGCATCGGATCCCATACAGATGGTTGTGAACCATCATTTGGTTGCTGGGAATTGAACTCAGGGTCTCTGGAAGAGCAGTTGGTGCTCTTAACTGCTAAGCCATCTCTCCAGCCCTTGTTTTCATTTTTTATGCTCATAGAAGGGCCAGATTATGATGCCGTGGCTGGGCTTAGAACAGCTCACTTTCTCTCCTGTTTCACCAATTCTCATTCTCTTCACTTGGGGAAAATGCTGAAGACAACTGAAGACTCTTCTCAGTCTACTCTAAAGATTTGCAAAACCTCCAGAAACCCTGAGAGACCTCCCCTCGCTCCCTTGGCCACCACTGAAGACCCTTTCCCCAGAAAACGGGCAACAGACCATAGCTGGGAAGCAGGACCATGTTTGAAAACCCGCTGATTTTGTGAAATATCCAGGTTCCCACCAGTTTTTGTGACGCTGGAAGTAAGAACCATGGACAGACGGACAGGGGCAGAAGCAGTGAGGCAGGGGACTGGGCAGTTAAGACGGCAGGTTGCTGTGGCCCCTGGGCACAGCAGGAACTGACTTCCCTCTTAGCTTTCCTGTGACTTACTGAACGGTAGGGCAAGCACTCGACTTGCACGAGTCTGAACTTCTGTATTAAATTACACTAGGAGTACTGACTCTGTCTGTGACCATGGGAACCGTACTGCGAATTAGTTACTTTTCTTATCACTATGACCTTATACCGGTCAGGGCAACATGAAGGAGAAAGGGTTTTGGGTCATGCTTTGAGGGGATAAAGTCCGTCACAGTAGGGAAGACATAGCCACAGGAGCCGAGGGTGGGGTGGGGGGGGGGGTGGGGTGGAGGAGTGGAGGGTGGGGTGGGGGGGGGTGGGGGTGGGAGGAGTGGAGGTGGGGGGTGGGGGTGGATTCCTCATCTCTACAGAACGAAAAGTGGGCTGGGCTATAAACTGCAAGGCTTGCCTGTAGTGTCCAGATTCCTTCAGCAAGGCTGGATTTCCTGATGCTTCCATAACCTTCTGGAACAGTGATGCTAGCTGGGGACCAAATGGTCAAATATGAGTCTATGGGTGGGGCTTCCTGAGTGGGCTGGTCCAAAGCTGAGATGCACCTTCCTTCCATCCAGCCCCTCTGTGGCATTTAAACAGAATTTTAAATCTGATATGATTACAGACAGTGTCTTGTTCACGGTCCTTAGTGGAGCTGTGCTACTGGTTACGGTCACTGAGGATGCCTGGGGTGACTCCAGATCTCACTGGTTTCACCTGTTACAATGATACGAAGGGTGGCTGGGTTGTCTCACAGACCAACATTTTACTTATAGTTATTTATTACATTATGCCTTAATCAAACATGTCACTTGAATGAAGACTAAAAATCGACTCAAAGAGAAATGTACGGGGCATACAGTAATGCCTAGGGGAAAGGATATGATAAAGATCTCACCAGCGGTGTCAAATGTGAGCTGCTTGGGCTACATTCTGAGAAGATACGCCCATGACATCTGAAGAAAAACTGGTAGGCTAGAGGTGTTGCAGAATAAACAAAGTTGATTATCACCCCCGCAGGGTGAATGAGCCGGCCACTCAAATACATCATTTCTTCAGCACAGTGTGAATATGAATCTATAACTGGGGAGTCCTGTTAATAGACTCGTGTGAATTCAGGTCAGGTTTGCAACCAAATGAGTCACTAAAAAAAAATACTGCTTTTCAGTTGTTTGTACATTTTGGAATGTAGAAACAGGCATTTATAACTTGTAATAAAGTAGGCCAAAAGGAAACAGAACATTCCAGAACCTTAGACCTGAGTCATATTTCATAGATTAAAAAAAAAAAAAAAAACAAACAAACCCAAACCCCCCAAAACTAAAAAGTTTCCTTGGCACTGCCTTACTTTTGAAGTAGCTGTACCCCATCCTACAGATGAGGAGTCAGAGGAACACTGAGGCTCAGGGGCTTTGCCAATACCAACCACATGCTCATACCAAAGCCGTGGTTAGATTCCAGGCTCTCTTGCTTCTGGACTCCTGGTCTTTTCACCCATAACCCACACACCACACATTAGGCCCCTGAGAACCAAGGCAACAGCAGAGGAATTCTCAAGCATGTTCCCCAAGATGGCCTCCAGGGATGTGTCTGCCAGCTCTCTGATTTCCACTAGGTTTAGAGGGGAAGGTGACCATGGAGGACATAACCTTGATTGTGCAATGTTGAGCTAGAGGTGTATCCAAGATACTCAAATTAGCCCCTCAGGCATTGCATAAAATTTGCCTCAAATGTTTACTGAGTCCCATAATAGTTCAGAGGAGCTATTACCCCTTCTAACAGCAGGCATCACTGGGCACCCACTGTGCTAGGAACCTTCATAATTCCTTAGGGAATTCTTACCATTTTTCTCCCCTATGAAGGAATGTCACATTTCTGATGAGGGACAAGCTGGGAATGGGTCAGTTCTGATTGTGTCTTAGCACCACATAGTCAGCTAGCATCCTGCAGGGAGTGATGCCAGAGTCCTTGTGTTTCACACTGCCCTTGGGATGAATGCCTTTCCTACCAACTCCATGCATAGACACCACACATAGTCCTTGCATATGATATGACTCCTGTCCCAGAGTTCCAAGTGCAAGCTGTTTCAGCCACCTTCATTTTGGCGCTGCAGTCCCCAGAAGGAAGTCCATGAGGGAGCTCGGAACATGGAGGAAACCACAGCAGATGCATGAGTTGAAATGCAAAAGAAAGGTGGGCTTGGGAGACAGTTGATGAAGATTCAGACATGAAGAGCCTCACTGTTCTCCCTGAGAAGATTAGATTTTGTTCCCTAGGCAACAGAGAATCAAACAATGCTTTTGCAGAAGATCACATCATGGATGGATTTCCCTGTGTGTTGTCTCATTTGGCTTGGAAATCAGGAACTACTTCCTGGAGCAGGAAGTAGTTTAACCCAGGACAGAAGATGGATAAGATGTCATCATTAGTCTTTCAGGGCAGGACAACTGTATCAGCCAGGGACCAGCACACATGTGTTCAGAATTCAGTTCTGTGAACCTTACAGTGATCCCTTGCTGGATACGCTGTACTCAGACATAGCACGTGTCCTTCACTGCTGTCAGAAGACTTTCAAAGAAAGCCGTAAAGCTCCTACAGCATGAAGGTGGGATTCAGATCCATGCTGATTGGATCCAGAAGCCCGTGCTTCTGTCCCACAAGTCAACTCTCCTTATGAGTTCAGTCTCGGTAGAGGCTGAAATAGAAAGCCAAAGTTAGAGGCATGTGTGTTGTGTGTGTGTGTGTGTGCGTGTGTAGGCCTGAGGTCAACCTTGGGTGTTATTTTTTAGATATCTATCTTGAGTTTCTTTTAAGACAGTCTCTCAGTTGCCTGGAATTCACTGACTTGGGTAGGCTAACTGGCCTGTGAGCCTAGGAATACTCCTGTCTGCCTCCCAGTGCTGGATTACAAGCCCACCCCATCATGCCCTGGTTTTACATGCACCTCAGGGATTGAACTCATGCTGGCACAGCCAGCCTTTACCTCCTATGTTAGCACCCTGGCCCCAGAATGGCATTTTAAAGAGCCTTGACAGCTCAGCAGTGGTTTTGAAGTTGCGCTCCAGAGCCATTGCTTTCAGTCAGGCCCCAGTGTAGCCCGAAAGAGAGCTGCAACAATGGACAGGAGATGATTGGGCAGAGGCGAGGATTGGTCTCATGGGCCGGCACTAATCTCAGGACTTATTTCTCAGGCTGCTGCTTCTTTCTGTCTGTGCTTCTCTGACTTTGTTTTTCTGAATCAGTGGCCTCCAGGCAAGATCAGAAGGCATGAGAAAGAATTCAGAGAACAGTTTCCACTGCAGCTAAAGCTGTTCACGGTGTATCTTTGAGGATTGGGAGGAAGTATGGACGGTTGGCTGAGATGTGGAGCTGAAGATGTGGATCCTTCTTGGCTGGCCCATGGATATAACCATCCCTCACTTGCTCCCCGTCATCTCTTTGCACTGCTCAGTGTGTCTTCCGGGAGTCCAGAGCCTGCTGTTGATGTTCTCTGGGCCCAGAGGAAGGGCTGCAGGAAAGGAGGATGTTACAGAGCTTGGAGCATCTTACACAACCCTTACTGCAAAGACCCCGTCCTGTAGGTACTGACAGTGTGGTGAGAGGTTACTGAACCATTTGAATCTTAGCTACTGAGTAACCACGTGACCTTCAGCCAACCATTACTCAACTCTGTTGGCTTCAGACTTCATGCTGGAAAACAGGGATAATAGGGGTTACCTTCCTGTGTTATTTTAAAAATCAGATGATCTTACACAGACTGTGAGGGTCAAACAGCTTCTCTCAGTTGCCCCTAAAGAGTACATAATAAGGTAACTGTCCATAAGGAATACACTACAGTTCTGAGGAGCAAGAGGGACTAGCTACCTCATTTTTGGTCTCTGAACACATGTGAGACAAAATATATCTGAAGGTATATTCTTTTGAAGTGTTCTTTGTCTAAGAAAGTCAATGTGTGTGTTCTGCTTTAACACCTTCTTCTGTCTCCACATGGTGAACCTAAGTCATTGTTCACAGGTAAAGGAGGAAAGGCTGTCCAGCCGTGTTTGGCATCTCACAGCATGCTTTCTCTCTAAGTTGTCAGGTCCTCCCCATTTCCGCAATTCTGAGTTAGAGGTTTTGTTAGAAAGGAATCTGCGCTTGCCCCCATCAGACGGGCACTGGGCAATCCCGCTGTATGCCAGTGTTGCTGCCTCTGGGGATTTATCTCTGTGACTTGCCTGCCGCTCTCTGTGTCCATATACATTTCCCTTTCTGGTGACTGCCATCCCAGGTAGGAAGTGTAAGGTCAGGGTAAGATTTGGATTCCAGCAGTCCTCACCAAATATTTCCTATGATGGTGTGGTAGCATGCACAGGGCTGCTGGAGGTGGGGGTTTGGGGGGAGGATGCTGTGAGCAATGTCTTGGACTCTCAGCATCTCTTAGAATCAGGAGAGTGAGCTTTATAGTTCTCTGGGACTCAAAAGAAAAAAACTTTTTCTAGGAAGCTCAATCAGGAGAACCCATACTCCTGTTAGAAGTACGCCCACCTCATCTGTGGATGGGAAACCAGATGGTCACCATTGAGTTACTTTCCTCAAAACTGAAACATCCTTAGGGATGGAGGGAGAAAGGGAGGAGGGAGGGAGGGAGGGGAGGGAGGGGGAGGGGGGAGGAAGGAACGGAGGGAGAGGGAGGCTCACAAGACTCTAGAAGTAAACAAGACTTATTAGCCTGGGGAAGCTCAGAAAGCTACCAGACTCACACCGCCTCTCCCAAGGCTGTATGAGCCGTGAGTGGTTCTGGGGAGAGAAGACCTCTTTGCCTCTTCCTGCAAGCTGGGCAGGGAGCTTCAGGCATGTAGTGTTGTGTATCTTTACCTGTGCTGGGTGAGCTTTGGTAATATCAGTATCTTTGTGTAACCCACTGTTTTTTGTTTTTTTTTTTCTAGTAACCCCAAGAAACTCATTGGTTCACCAAGCTTGACCTGGGTGGAATTGTCTCTGGGTACCCTGTCTGGGATATAGACATGTATTCTATGTCTTGTCCACATAAAAGCTGGGGACTCTGAGAAACGATTCCAGGTGATCAAGCTATTAATCCCTGAGGACAAGCAGGAATCTGTGGAATCATTGGAAACTTGCTTACTGACAGTTTGTGGTGTTGCTATGGGAACCAAAGGCAAGAGGCAGGCTGCAGAATAGTAAAAGAAAGGTCTGTGTCCCACTTCTGTTCCTGCTGTTGTGATAAAATTCCCTGAGGGGACCGAAAGCTACACGGGGGGGGGGGGGGGGGGGGAAGGTTTCGGTGTATCGTTGTGGAAACGTCAAGGGAGGAACTTAAGCTTCTAGTCATGTCACTTCCACAATCAAGAGCAGAGAAAAAGGAAGGCTCGTGTGTTCAACCGCTTGCCTGCTTACACTCAGCTCTGTATCTCCACTCTTACACAGTTCAGGGCCTCTGCCTAGGGAATGATGCCTTGGCTGGGTCTTCCCACATCAATTAATTAAGACAATCTTCCAAAGACATGCCTGCTGGACAACCTAATGTAGATAATTCCTCATGGAGACTCCCTAGGTGAATCTAGCTTGTGCTGACTTAATAATTAATGCTAGCTATCGTACCTGGAAGGGTGAGGAGGAGGTGGAGCCTTCTGTAACCATGGAAGCCTATCTGTTACACTCTAGGTATCACCATCCCTACTACTGGCTTCAGTTAGCCTCCCCTTTTGTATAGCATCCTATAGACACCCAGCTGGGAACTTATCTAACCAGTTTTGGATTGCAGTATTGATGTCCAGGTACTTGGTGTTTAGGGAAAGACTATCCGAGGCACTTAGTAGGTGGCTAGCTCTTATTGGTTGTTGAATTTCTCATCTTAAGTTAATGATCAATCCTTTTTATAGGAATGGGTTAGAATCCAGAGGGTATCATTGAGATTTCTTATGCCTTGGAGCAAAGAAATGAACCAAAACCACATAGATAGTGGAAGAAGAAAATTTGGTAAGAAAGAGACAGCTTCCTGAGCTTGGAAGTGGGCAAAGATGGAGGAAGGGAGGGAGAAAGGAAGTAGAAAAGGAAGATAATTATGAGGTTAAAAAAAATCAGATCAATAAAGAAAAAAAGTCAAAACAGCACACACACACACACACACACACACACACACACACACACACACACAGAATCTGTTTTGTGTTGGCCAACTGCTCTTTGGTATGGGCTCACCCCGGAGGGTGATTGATATACCCAGTGACACCTCATTGGAGAAAACCCATGTCAATTGTGAATAGCTTCTTAGTTAGGGGTGAGAGTGTGTCCATTTCCCCTAGGAGTAGTCGGGGCAGGGAAAAAGAATATTATCAGAATATACTGAATACATTTTTTTAAATAAAAAAGATAGTCGCAAGGGAACATTCAGACGTTGGACTGAAGGAAGGATGATAAAATCTTGTGGAAAAAAGTTCTCTTTCCATCTCAGAGACAAATGTGTGTCAAGCAGGTCACTATTATTTGACTTTGCAATCCCAAGCACCCAGAGTGGCTATGCTATCAGCTGAGGAGCTGCAATATTTATATACTAATCAGTAATGTCTTTTTCTCTTCTTGTTTAATTTTGCTTTCTTTTCCCTGCTGTACAGAAAAAGACCTCATCCAGAAATGTCAAGGAATCAATCATACATCTAAAGGGCATTTTCGTTGCTTGGCATGAAGCCAAAGGAAGGAGATGAATTTCACAAGACTTGGTTCCGGTGGGAGCCACTTGGTACAAATGTGCTCTGTGTGCTGTGCAACCCTGGAGTGCTCTATTCTTGTTGCAGTCAATGCAGCGGTCTCCCTCTCCCCAGGCTGTTCGTGCAACACAGGATGTATGGGAGCCCTTGACACACAGAGAAAGCTAACAGCATTGTTTAGATATGAAGGTCCCCAGGGCTTTGGATGAGAAACATTTTACCAAGCAGAGGAGATCCTAGGCTCATAGCTGAATTTCTTTTGTGGGTTTTCTGGTGCGCATTCACGAGAGGAGAGGCCCAGGGAAGGGCCTGGACATGAATGTGTGGGATGGAAAGAAGCTGGGATGAAGCCTGCTCCTTCCTCATGTCAGGGGCCTGTAGTCTTTCTGGCAGAGGATAGGGGATGATGGGAAGACTTAACTCTCACTGCTCTGAGTCTTCACTTCCTACTATGTTTGGTGTCACCTCAGATGTCATCAGCTGGACACAATTCCCCAAAGCTGCCCCAAAATGAGTCCTGTGGTTTGTCTGAACTGGAGAGTGAATGTATAGACGATACTGGATGGGACTAGTCAGTGGGCAGTAGTATCAATCAGAGGCTTAAATAGCAAAATTTATTGCCACACAGTTATTCTCATAAAAACACCAGGGGCAGGCACTGGGGAGATGGCTCAGTGGGCACAGTGGGCAAAGCACTCGATGCTCAAGCACCTTTACTGAAAAAGCAAAAAAAAAAGAGCTGTCTGTAATCCCAGTGCAGGGGAGGCAGAGACAGGAGAAGCCCTGGGGCTTGCTCTAGCCAACTTGTAAGATCCCCATTCAGTGAGAGACTCAGCCTCAAACTAAGATGGAGAAGCAACTGAGGAAGGTACCTGATGTTGCTCTCTATCCCCTGCATCCACCCTCCTGCCCTACAGACCTTGTTTTGCTCAGTGGCCTCTTGAAGGCTGTCTCCCAAACAAAAACCTGTCACCAGTGATACGCATCGGAACATTTTCTGTGCTCACTGCCCTTTCTATGTGGTTCTCCTTGTCTGTGTGAAGTGATAGTAGAAATGTCCAATTACTGCACTGCCTAATTGCATGTGGGAGCCTCAGGGACTTCACACCTTGCCAGTACCTTCTTCAATCATATGACCTGTGGTAAGATTTTAACTTATGCCCAAGACCCAAAATGTAATTATAAAGGCAACAACTCCAGAGCTGTTGTCTAGTGGAGAAATTTCCTGTCTGCTCTCTAGAGAACAGTGGATAGGTGTCAGAATGCCCGTGGCCAACCTAGCCAAATATGACCGTTCTCTCTCTGAGAGGGGTCCTGGTGGAGAAGGAAGGCTATACGTGCTGTGCCTAGGAAGCTGTTTAAGTGAAGCCTGGGACACTGCTGGGATGGTGGTGGGAACTGGGAGTAACTGGAGACTCTTGTCTGGTTCTACTTCCGTTTACTGGAGCTGTTGTATCACTCAAATGGTTGACAGAGGACCTTGGTGAAGAGGTTCAGGAGGTGGCTTTCATGTGAATGTACAGCTTTCTCGGTGCTAAACCGATGATTCCCTTCCAGCTGCCTGACACTGATGGATGGGGAAGGAGCTTAGGAATTCTGCCTGTTTCTAAAAGATGGTTTGCTTGCTTCTAAACAAATCCAAGCGGAATCACAGAGCTGCCGCTCTTGTTTTTTAGGCTCAGTGCTCCAGAAAGCAACACTTCATGTAAAAAAACTATTTTAGAAGGTTGCAGACTCTTCAGGAGGTGGAGACTCACTGGAGGAAGTAGTCACTGGAGGAGGGCTTGTGGTTTTATAACTAGTCCTATTTCCTGTCTGCTCTCTGCTTATTGACTACAGACTCGATATGACCAGCTACCTCTCAGTCCTGCTTCTATGCCTTCCCTACTATAATGGACCATATACCTTTAAAAATATGTATTTTTAAAGTGTGTGTTGTGTGTATACACGAGTACATGTTGTGTAAGTTACTTCTGCAATGAAACATTCAGGGAAGCTCCTTAAACAGGTAGGCAAACAATTCCAAACAGCATCAGGAAGTCCCTAAAACTGACAAGGTTCACTAAACCCCTCCTGCCAGAGTAAGCAATAAAAGCTGAAAGTCTCTCATAGACTATAAAAGCTAAACTGTAAAGAAAACTATTAGACAAGCCAAGCTGCAAAGAAGACTGAGACAAGACCAGCTGCCCGGAAGAAGGAGAACGCAGTCAAGCTTTCTGGAAGATGTTTAGAATAGAGTCACTTGGAAAGGACATTCTCTGACCTGTTGAGTTGCTTCTAGGCTGTGCAGTGTGCTCAGGTTTCCTAAATTTTATGAGTTGTCACCCATGCTGGGGTGAGCTTTGGTGATGCAGCTGTCTTTGAGTCATTTCTGCTCCTGTAAGTGACCCTAAATCTCATTGGTTCACCAAGTTGCACACTAGTCTGTTGTGTGTTCCCTATCTGGGGTGAGTAGGTGTGCATGTAGAGTTTGTCACATAACAGACCATGTGAGTGCAGGTGACTGTGGAAATCGGAGGATAGCATCAGATCTGCTGGAGCTAGGGTTACAGTTGAATGTGGTTGCTGTCATGAGTCCTGGGAATCAAACTCAGGTCCCGTGCAGTTCCCGCTCCTCTCTTCAACTTGATTTGCCTCTTAAATTATGAGCTAAACAATGCCCTTCTTTAAGTTGCTTTTGCCAAGAATTTTTGTCACAGCAATGAGAAAAATAGTAGTGTAGGTTCATTTAATTTGGGGACTTTAGCCCTTTGTGTACATCAGGATTCCACAGGAAACTTTAATGCTGTGCACTGGCCTGAGTGGTACCCCTGGGGTTTCATTCACACCTGGTGATTCTCAGGTTCAGCTGAGCTAAGAAACTTTGCATCAGGGGCTAACAAGATGGCTAAGAGTGTAAGGTGCCTGCCCTACGACTGATGACCTGAGTTTCATTCCTGTGAGCCACATGATGGAAGAAAAGAGCCAACTCCCTCCGAGTTGTTCCCTGGTCTTCATACATGCACTGTGACACATGTCCACACATATACACACAGGTGCACATGCATGCACACACACACACACACACACAACATATGAAATGAAAACATATTATTTTAAAGAAAGAGTACTAGACCATTATACCAGGTCTGAATTTCACTTTTAGGGATTATGGTCTCTTCTAAAGCTTATGTCTCCATGGAAACAACAGAAACGAAATCACCTTTGTATTGAGGTTCTGATGGCACATTTGTGATTGTTTCCCATTTATTGTAGGTCATGGTTTCCATACTCATTTCCATAGTGAGAATAATTGGGACCAGACAGTTTGATTCCCCCTTAGCACTACTCATTGAGTACCTATTGTGTGCCCAATACTGCTGTAGATACAGGGACACAAGCCCCTGCACTCACAAAACTCACATCCTAGTCCAGGAGATGGATGAGCAGGGCTACTGTGAGTCTCTGGATCTCTAACCCCTGTTAATTATTTTTAGCACTCCCTTTCACTCAAAGAACCTTCAAGTTTTGATGATAAATTATATTTTGCCCTACAGACTAAAAATATGAGCAAAACAGATGGTGATATAGACAATCAATAAAACAACCCAAACATTACCTTCTAAAAATAGCAGTGTATAAATGTGCACTTCTGACATCTTAGGCATCAAAACACTGCCATTTGTCTTGCTTGAGTGGCACTTAGGAGGACAGGCTTTTGGGTGGCCATGATGGAAGAAGGGTATACCAGTGATTACGTTGTTATGGTAATCTAAAGTTGTCAGCTTGGATGTTGAATGACAAGGAGTTGCTAGCCATGCAGAGACCTGGGGTGGTGGTCCAGGTAATGGAACAGTGTTAGCATTCTGTCTAAGCTCCGCTCCATCGTTACCTGGCAACAGCCAGGTAGGCCTGACCCACTATAAAAGGGGCTGCTTGACCCCTCCTCTCTCTCTTGCTCTCTTGCTCTTCTCTGCTTCCTTTTCTCCTTCTCTCTCCACATGCTCATGGCTGGCCTCTACCTCTCTACTCTTCCTCTTCCTTCCCTTCTCTTCCCTCCCCTCCCTCCTCCTCCTCCTTCCCCTCCCCTCCCCCTTCTTCCTCCTCCTTCTTCTTCTCTCCCTCTCTCTCTCTCTGCCTTTTTCTGCCTCTACTACTCTCTTAACTCTTCTCCCCATGCCCCAAATAAACTCTATTCTTTACTATACCAGCTCATGTGGCTGGTCCATTAGGGGGAAGGGATGCCTCAGCATGGGCCCCCAAGGCACCCCCTTCCCCCATACCTCACCACACCTCCATAGAACACATCCAACCTATTGTATCTGAGGAATGATGGTCGCTATGGCCAGTGAGTCCTTGGAGGATGGATGGAAATGAAATCTATGATGCAGGCAGGTGGGTTGTACTAGTCAGGGGTCTTTGCAGGAACAGAACTGATAGAATGTATGAATATGTGAGTCTGTGTGCCATGGCGCATAGCTGGAGGTCAGAGGGCAATTCTCAGGATCTGGTTCTTTCCTGCTACTTTGTGGGACCCAGGAATCGAACTCGGGTTGTCAAGTCTGTGCAAATGCCTCTTCCAGGGCTATCTCACCAGCCCTGGTGATGGTTTGGATGCAGGAGGGTAGACCCAAGGTCACTAGGCTAGTAAGTAGTCAGGCTGGGCATTGACTCCCCACCTCACATTCTCATTTCTTCTCAAAACATCAAGTGTCACCGTCATGGGTTGGAAACCTCACTGGGTCACAGTTGTTGCCAGTTTGATCCATCTCTTGTGACCAGGCAAATGGTAATCACTTGACACTATTGGCTTCTAAAAATGGCATTAGTTCCCAAACCTTAATAAAACACTGTCTGGGCTGGTGTTCCTGCCAGCAGCTTGGCTACACATTTAACTGGTTTCTTGTGGTTTTCACTGTGCTGGGGACAAGGCTGTCATTTGCCTGTGGTTTTGTGGATGGCTGTGAATGGGATCACAATCTCTTTTTGTCCATCACCTGACACTCTTCTAAGACATAAACCTCTTTCAACACCTGGTTGTGGGCAACCAGCAGGGGTTAGCCTCCTGGAGCCATTTGTGTGCACCCATGCCCTTTACTGTTTAGGTTGCTAGGAAACTAATAACAGCAGAGACAAGGCTTTTCTGAGGTCACAGGAAGGCCTGTTTGTGGTTAAAGTGGAAACAGTGTTCTTAACCTTCCTAATGTGTGACCTTTAATTATAAGTTCCTCATGTTGTGCTGACCCCAACATAAAATCATTTTGTGCTACTTCAAACAGTTTGCTACAGTTATAAAATATGTAATGTAAATATCTGTTATGCAGCTCCTCGAGACCCACAGGTTGAGAACCGCTGCTTCCGGATGGGATTGACTCTCTGCAGAGCAGACGTCACATGACATCTCCAAGGATCATATCTAAAGAGTATACCTGCTCAGCGAATGGAGGTGTTAGTAGCTGTGTGTACGTGTGTGTGTGCGTGCGTCTGCAGTCTGCGCATCTGTCTGTCTATGTGCCAGAGATGTTAATGGGTAGGGATCCTAACAACCTCCTTGAATCTTGTCTCTAAGGACTTCCTCTTTCCACCGTGCCTGTGTTTTATGAAACTGAAGCTATGCTTTGAAGGTGTTTTCAGACTCTGTCTTGGACCAGCAGCCAGTTCATCATTGCTTTGTGGAACTGCAATATCTCAAGCACCCATGATTCAGTATCCGGACAGGGAGCTGGCAAGGTGTTTCAACAAGACCCCAGGGCTTTCTGAGGTGCAAGTTAATTTGAGACCCAAAGGGAAATTCTGGTCTCTCGAATCCATTTTTGCCAATCATGTCTCCTTGGGATTCAGCTTTATGTGATAAGCCAGTGTACCCCAAAGCCCAGCCTATGTCAGGGAGGCTGAATTGATGATGTGCCTCTTCTAGTGAAACCTCCAGTTCTATGGCCTATGATTTGTTAGCAAGCCGTGACAACTAAGGTGTTCAAGGAGAAGTGTCCCTAAGTTAGCATAAGATGACGGTGACCTTTCCATTCACTGTGACGTCTGAATCATAGTGTTTTATTGTGATTCAGAGTCTTCTCAGAAAAGAGGAAGCTGGGGCCTATGTTTCCTATGCTCAGGGCACTGACTGAGCTTTGCCCACGTACAAGAAGGATAATAGAAGGATCCCTTCCTCCACAAACACTTTCTGAGAGTCCATCAGTCACAGAAAAACCAGATCAGGAGTGAGTTGTCTGCCCTGCTAGTCCCTATCCCAGGGATTAGCAAATATGGCTGAAATATCCAGGACTCAAGATACTGCTTCCAGAGGCAGCTCCTTCTCTACTACCCACAGGCACTGTCCTTTGCTCTTGGGGACACATTTAAAGGCCAGTTTATAAGTAAAATGGGTTTATACGATTTCTTGATGACACTCTAATTCTTAATCCAAGCCAGAGGAAAAGAACTGACTCACCTTCCCCAGCTGACCATCAGAGACGGTGTACCTTGGAATGCTGGCATTCTAGAAATGATACTGGAGGAGTTGAGGCTGAGACACAGTTGGTAGAATGCTTGTGTAGCGTGCATGAAGCGCTGGGCTTGATTCCCAGCATGGCATACATTGAACATAGTGTCACATGCCTGCAATCCTGGCAGTTGGGAGGTGGAGACAGGAGGATCAGAAGTTCAAGGTCATCATCGGTACAAAGCAAGTTGGAGGTGAGGCTAGGGTACATGAGACTGACTCAGGGAAGAGAAGAGGAAGAGGAAGAGGAAGAGAAAGGAAGAGGGTGTAATGATCAGTACCAGCTCGGGACCCTCAAGACCAAGTTCTCAGCACAAAGATTTATTTGCCCCAGAGGGACAAAGGTCAGGGAATAAGAGACAAGGACAGAGGTAGAGGACAAGGGAGAAGAGGAAGGGAATGAGGGAGGAGGCAGGGTTATTTGTCCTGGAGGGACAAAGGACAGCCTCTGGATAGTGAGGAGATAAAAGTGGCCTCTAGGCAAATGGCAGTTTATAAAGGTGAAGAGAGAAAACTCTATGTTAGGATGAGGTGTTTAATTTTGATTGGGCATATTAATTAGGTGAGCCAAAGGGAGCTTTTGATTGCTGGACTTCAATACTTTGATAGCTGGACCTTGGTAGTCAGCCAACCGCAAGAAGAGGAAGTGGCCACGTAAGGGACTAGACCTTGGTAGCTAGCTTTAAGAATGTCATCTAAGAGTTTTTAGAAAGGCAGAGGGGATGGGGAGAAGGGCAAGGCCTGCAGAGACATGTTTGTCATGTTTGTCATGTTTGGGCCTGCTAGAGATCCCTTCAAAGAGGAGAAAGAGGAAGAGGAGGAGGAGGAGGGAAGAGAAGATGAGAGAAGAGACCATCATAGGATGACTCTGGCTGCACTGTGAGCCAAGCATAGGTAAGAGGGAGAGAGACTGGCCATTAGGCTGAGGCTGGAGGGGAAGTTCAGGCCACCAGTCAGTAACTGAGGGTTAGCTTGTGCTTCAGTGTTGGCATCTGTGATGGGAATACCAGCTTCTCATGATGACTCCAGAATCAATGTCTACAAACTACCCTGTACACTATAGAGATTCTGTTAAAACAGCACAGACCCAAACCAAGTGAAAATCTTTGGACCCTAGTGTTTGGTGCCCTCCCCCACCCATTCATTCAAAGAGCTAACAAATGTCCATACAATGCTAAATTCTGTACCAAAGGTCTTGTTTCTTACGAGTAAATGTTCACAGTTACCAGCTTTTGTTGTGCAAACCTTGTTTCTTAATTTAAAACTATTGGTTAAATAGAACTGGCTACAGCCAGTTACTGGAGGGATTAGAGGTAGGTGGGTTTTGAGTTACCTGGTTGGGGGTTGCAGAGAGAGAAGGAGGAGGATGTAGAGAGAGAGGAGGAAGCCACCTGAGAGGAGATGGACCATGACCACGTGGCCAGGAGAAGTAGCAAGTATTTGGGGGTATACCCCTGGGGAAGTAGTCAGGCCAGCAGTTAGAAAAGTAGATTAGGGATTACCCCCCAGTTACCCCCAGTAGGTGTCAAAGCCAAAGAAAATAACCATAGTCTGAGTCTCTTTTATTTGTAAGCTAGCTGAGGATAAGTTTAAATTGGATCAACTATGCCATAGAATACTAGCTCAGCTGTGGCACCTTCTAGCTCCAAGTGTGAGGAGAGCAAGGGTGAGCGCAACCCTGTTGCAGTCACCCACACACTTGCACTGGAGTTGACAGAGGCAGGTAGGTGAGGTGGCTGCTGCAGGGTTAGACCTTTAGAGGGGCAAACGCCCCTAGGGAGCAAATCTTCCTAAGTTATCCTCTGCCAATCAGCTTGGTCTCCAAACTAGCAAGGAGGAAGAGGGAGGTGGCTGCCTGTAAACCCAGTGCACGGATCCTAGTCTCTCTTCTCAGTTGATCTGACATTCACTATAGTATCTACTTTCGCTGGAGGGCTGTGTGGGCTGGAGTCAGAACATGAGCATCGGGTGTCAGCCTCTCCTTTAAACTGTTTCAAGACCTGACATTTCTGTTGATATTTGGCAGGTGTTTCCTCTCACCAGCCTGATGAATCGTGCCCAGAAGCAATGGATCAAGTAGAAAAACAAACATACAAATGGAGCAGAAGGAAAGAAACAGCTCCTGTTTTATCTCGTTTATGTCCCCTAGGGTGCCTCGTCCTTAATTTAAACAAAGATCCCATGAGGTTCACAAGACTTTGTGAACTCGATTCTCAAGAGGCAGAAACTGGGCACAGATGTGATCTGGCTTTCTAGGACAAAACAGGAGGCAAGTTCTGGGAAGCCAGGAACCTGGTTGGTGACCTCAGGAAGTCTTTGACAGGGTGGCCCGGGCGTGATGCTGTCTGTGTTTTCTGTGTCATCTGGTCACTCCTCAGATATGTCCTATGCTGAAATGTCCAGCTGTCTTTCGGTACTGAAAGCTGGGACAGATTTTAAGGAGGAACATGACTCTAGGTTGTTAAGGAAGAAGAGGAGAGCACTCGGGAGGCAGAGGCAGGTGATTTCGAGTTCGAGGCCAGCCTGGTCTACAGAGTGAGTTCCAGGACAGCCAGGGCTATACAGAGAAACCCTGTCTCAAAAACAACAACAAACAACAAAACCCAAAAACCCAAAACCAAAAAACAAAAAAACAAGGAAGAAGAGGAGAAAGAGGGACATTGAGAAGCCACTTTTGTCCACAGAGATCCTTCTGTGGCTTTACTCTGGAGGAGGGTTAGATTATCTATTGCCTTTGCTAGAAGATTCTTTCTGTTCTCTCACAGACAAACCCTGAGCCCAGTTGGAAGAGAGTGGGGAGCCAGCTCTTTGGTGTTCTGGATCCAGCACCAAAACCTGAAGTAGGGTTGGCTCTTGCCAAACCGTTCTCTTGTATACTTCTCAGAGACCACTTTCTGAGTTTGTGGAAGGAGAGGAAAAAGGGAGCTGGCTTCTACTTTGATCTCCCCTCTCGAGGCATAAAGGACACAGAAGTCACTCCAATCAGAAGATTCCTAAAAAGTCTGTAGGCCTGGGTTTGAGGCCTTGCTCTGCCAGTTTCTCATCTAAACTAACCTCCAGATGCCACACTTCAATGTCCCCGTCACTCTTAACTGAACATTGTCAGCCTGACTGGTCCCTGATGTGAGACTTCAGGAGGGGAATGGAGACGAGAGAGCATGATGACAGTCAGGGCTGCCTCATCAGCCATCTTGGGTTTCATTCTATGAACGACCAGAGTAAAACTCAGCGGTGTACTCCCATAATAACAGTGCCAACACTGAAACTCTTCATTGGGGTTCAGCCTGTTGTATCTGAGAGTTCAAAGCAGGGCAAGGCATCCTTCTGTGATTTAGACGATATCATGGAGTGACAATCCTGATCTCACATCTCCCCCATGCTGCTGATGTTAACCCTGCAGAATGACCACCCAGGGCTTCCAGGTGACACACAGTGGCTGAGGAGTTTCCTCGCTCCCCTATTGTACATGATGAGATTCATCGAGAGACTCCTCCCTGCATCCGACCTGCAGTGGGAGACGGCCGTAAGCTGTTTAAGCTGTGACTTGATGTACTGCTCAGTGTGTGACTAATCCCAGGACTGACAGTGATTTTTCCTTCCTCTTTCTTAAAATGACTCATATGGATCAAGAGGACAAGAATTCCAAGTCTGAAAGAGTTGAAAGTTCTCGTTTTACCCTAGAGAGGCAAAGTGAGGAGGGGGTTTGCTACCCCAATGCAGGATTTGACAGGAATCTGTGCAGGTTGGCATGTCCTGGGATGTCTCTTGAATCCTACTGCTGAGACTTATCATGGTCATAGTAGGAGGAAGGGACTAGGGACGGTCACAAAACCTGTAGTTTGCAGCACTGAATTGAAGCTACAGACTTTACAAAAAGATTTGTTTTACATTGATCATTCCTACATGTGCATATTTGTGTGTGGTATGTGCACATGAGGGTAGGTACCTACAAAGGTCAAAAGCACCTAATCCCTGAGGAGCTGGAGTTACAGGCAGTTGTGAGCTGCCAGATGTGGGTGTTTGGAATGGGACTCATCTTCTATGGGAGGATATTAAGAGCTCTTAACCACTGAGCCAGCTTTCCAGCCCTCCACCTGTCTGTATAACAGGAGTACCGATACGGATGTTTCCTGAGGTGCCTTTGGTTCAAGTTAGTTTAGTTAAATTTAAATTCTTTAAGAGGAGACATTTAAACTTTACCATAATGTTTCTGAACCACTTATGTATCATATCTAATAACGATAAATACACGAATCTTAAGGAACTTTAAAAAAAGCACCCCAATCTATACTTCCACTTGAAACTTATAATTCAATACAGTACCATTTTGACATAATTGTATAAGTGCTACTGAGAAACGGTGTGCTAGCATTATCTACATGGTGTTCTGACCTTTTCATACTGGCAGTGAAGTTGGAAGAAGAAATTCATATTCAAGAGAAAAACAGTGCCTGGGAAATTTATTAAATGCCACGTGGCAAGAATCAAGTGTCACGAAGACCCCTAGGGGAATGAGGGAAGCATTTGACTTGTGAGAATGGGGAAGCTGACTCAGGATTGGGCCCTTGAGGATGGAGGCATTTCTATTTATTAAGAGGAATTACATGTATTATGTGCTTGCATGAAAATGGCTTTATGTTACCCAGACTGGGGAGGGGGGAAGAAAAAGAGGTGGGAGAGAAGGAGAGGAAAAAGGAGGGTAAGAGAGGAAATGAGGGGTAATTCAGGCAGGGGGTCATATGAGGAAAGGTTAGAGGCCTGGAGACCTGGCTTTTGTAAACAACATATCCTAGTGAAGCTTAAGCAAGGTGAGGACCAAGGCTGATCAGGATATTGACTGGTCAGTATGTTGTCCAGGAGGTAACTTTGCATCAGACTAAGAAGGGCCTTGCAGAGAAGTAGATACAGACTATGATAGGGGAGCTGCTAGTTTAATCTCTACTCAACATCGGTTAACTTTTTCAAGAGAAATTGATTTGAATGAAAGCAGAGTCAGAAGAGACAGAGAGGAAGACATGTTGGCCCAAGGAGTTACACAGCAGGACAAGTGTAAAAAAGTATTCATCATGGCAGAGGGCTTCAGTGTCTACCTAGGCGGTCCATAGTATGTGACTGTCATATCTGACATAGCAAGTCCTGACAGTGAGAAAAGCAGTGTAAACAATTTTATTTACAGCCATGAAAAGCAAGGCTGACTGTGGTTGGTTGACTTACCCTAGATCATCAAAGAATGAGTCCCTTGGCCGAGTGTTTTGTCTATCAGTGGAGAGTGGGCAGGACATCTGCACCACCTCTGGCCTTTCCCACCCTCTCCATCTGTGGCTGAATGATGGCATCCCAGGAGCCCTCACATGTTTCCTGTTATCTTCCCATCTCTACTCAGTCTTGCTCATCAGAGCCTCCCATACTGCCAGGATGAATTTTTCCAAAGTCATTCTGAGCCACTGTTCTTTTTTTTTTTTTTTTTTTTTGAGAAGTTTCTCTGTGTAGCCTGGCTGTCCTGGAACTCACTCTGTAGACCAGCTGGCCTCGAACTCAGAAATCCACCTGCCTCTGCCTCCCAAGTGCTGGGAGTAAAGGTGTGCCCACCACTGCCTGGCGAGCCACTGTTCTTTAAACTCTGCCATGAGTTGCTGCTGTTCTTACAATAGAGGCAAATTTTCTCAGTGTCTCTCAAGACTCTGCTGGTAGCTGTGGTTCTGGATGCTCAGCATGTGCTGGGCAACTGTGAGTACTCCCAAGAACTGTTCTACTGACCATTTTCTTCAGAGCAAAGGTGGGGATGGAAAGTCCATCTGGATTTGACATCTCAGCCAACCATAGTGCTTGTGATGATACAACACTCTGGTACCTTGGGGTCGATCTATCTACACTCATTGTATCCTCTTTGTTGTTAGTAAAATACACTTTTATAATATAATACCATGGGTCATTGTGTTAGTTAAATTACAGTGTAGGTATAAAATACCTAGAGAAGTGCTTGGTAACCAAAGATGCTCTTAAATGACAGCTCTGCGTCTCGCTTCCTTTAATGGACAACTTGATACATCCTAGAATATCTGAGAGGAAACCCTTGATTGAGGACTTGCCTAGATCAGATTGTCTTGTGGGCATGTCTATGAGTAGTTATCATGATTATTAATCAATGCGGTGGGACCCAGCCCACTGTGGGCAGTACCATCCCTAGGCAGGTGGTCCTGAGTTATATAGGAAAGCTGGCTAAGCATGAGCCTGCGACTGCATCAGCAAGCAGTGTTCCTCCATGGGTTCCTGCCTTGAGTTCTTGTCTCAGTTCCCTCAATGATAGATTCTGACCTGTAGTATAAGCCAAACAAACCTACCTTCCCCTTGTTACTCTTGGTCAGAGTGATTCATTACAGCGACAGAAAGCCAACTACAGCATCATGGCTACTTATAATCCATTCTACCAAAGCTCCCAGATCTGGAGGTAGTATCTGAGACTCCGGTTCCCATCCAGCCTTCCTGGCTGATGCCTGACCTACAGATGGGAGCAGATCAAGCAGATCCGAGGCTAGGAGCCATTCTGAGTCCCACCTGAAGCTTGAACCTCATGCAGTGCACATACAGATGCCAATCGGCCTAGGCATCTCACCTCACTTGCTCTCCGGGTCCCATAGAACCAGTGTCTATGGGAACCAGAGATGGAGATGACAGATGCAGCCAGAAACAGGACCCCTGCTGCATGCTTGGGAAACCTAGAAAGGGCTGTTTAATCAAAGGACAAGGTAGGCATGTGTGTGAAGGCATGTCTGGGGAGTTACATGCCTTTATTAAGAAGCCCTTGATTTCACAGCATCCCAATGGAAAGGGTAAATGCAGCGTGTGGGCTCTGGGCTGCCTTCTGTATCCATTTCATTCTCTGTGAGGAGAGAGTTAAGTGAGGTCATGTAGGCACAAACCGGAGTCTGGCGCTTTCTTTTTTTTTTTTTTTTTTTTTTTTTTTTTTTTTTTTTTTTTTTGGATATTCGAGACAGGGTTTCTCTGTGTAGCCGGCTGTCTGAACTCACTCTGTAGACAGGCTGGCCTCGAACTCAGAAATCCGCCTGCCTCTGCCTCCCAAGTGCTGGGATTAAAGGCTGCCCCACCACCGCCCGGCTGTCTGGCACTTCTAATGATTTTCGTAAGTAGCAGACGCTGTACTATTAGTCCCGGGTGATATTTTCATGGAAGTGACTTCACTGGGTTCATAATGAGGAATCTGGAATGGGGAGATGAGGATTACATGCTGCCTCTGCCCTTCAATCTCTATGTCCCTTTCACCAAGAGGTCCTCAGTGAGTGGCCAGATACAAAGTGTGTGGAGCAGAGACAACTGCCATTGCTCCCCTGGGGCTGATTTACAGCCACGAGGTCACCCCTTGGACATTAGACACAGACAGCCTGGCAGTTACTAACACTTAATCTTAAGGTAATTACCCTTAAGTGTCTTCATCTCACAGCTATAAAATAGAAGTGATACTAACACCCAATTCACAAATCCCGGGAGTGAATATGACAAATATCATACAAATTGGGTAATAATTTTGTTATTGCTGTTATTTACTGCTGGTCAATAATTCCAGAGCAGATGTGTGGACCTGCCTTGAATAATCCTGACCTCAGTTGAATGGGTTTGCCAACCTGTAGAGCTGCTTTCCAATGGCCATGGACCCCTTCCCATCTCAGACAGTGCTCACTGCAGGACATGTTTGTCAGTGGTAGCCCAGGACTCTGCAGGCCTCCACTGTGGGCCAAGCGGTTCGAGTTCTGAGCCAATGGATAGACATGCCTGAGAGTAAATTCGGGGGCACATCTCATGTTGGAAACTTTCTCTTTCCTTTGTCAGTCCCTTTGCTTCAGAGTTTACTGTAAAAGGAGCTGACGGGAGATAGAGTGAAGGATCTTGTCATAGGGCTCAAGCACTGGCCTGGGCTTTCAGCTGAGTGTTTCCTAGAATGAATCGCAGCCAAAGATCAGCCTGAAGCCCAAGCAAGTTCTTCCTAGGGTTCGGGCCCTCTGTGTTTTCCAGTTGCCAATAGACATAAGGCACAGTGTCAAATTCACTATGGTGGTGGATCACTTGACCATCTAGTATGTGTGACAGGCAGGTCTAACTCACCGGAGGGGTGAGCACCATTTCCATCCCCATTGTGCCAGTAAGACATAGTGGACTTGACTTTGTTCCCAATCCAATTGCTTCTTTGCATTGTTGTTGGATCTTCAGATGCAGCTCCCAAGACCGCTGTGCATCAGTCTTCATTGTGATGGGTACACTCACGATAGAAGACTTTTAGCAACCATTCTGTGGTCCTAAGGCTTCCTTCATCAGCCGTCATCCCTCAGTGATGAAAGAAAGTTCTCGGTCTTTTCTTCCTACCCGTCTCCTAAAGGAAGAAAGAATGCCATAAGAGCTGAGGTTCCTTTCCCAGGCTCAGTTATTCTGGGAATTACCCATAAGTCAACGTGGGCAACAAAAGTCTTAATAGTTCCCAAGGAGCCAGGGAGTCCAAAGGAGCTACCTCAGTTAGAAGTTAATGCCGTCTGGCCCATTATTTACCTGGAGCCAGCAGAGTCTCTAAATGTGTCTGCGATGAACCTACACACATTTATTTAAAGCGTCCTCCAGGTTATTTCAATAACTAGATTTTGGATCTTTCATTTGGATTATAATGACATGACCCATGAAGAGGAAATGCATTTTTGAGTCCATTAATCAATTTGAGTCCATTCTGCCAACATTATTAGTCACTGTCTCTTGTCAGTTAGGGTCCTGGAATCTCTTATTATTTTCATGAATGTTTAATAAATTAGATGTTAGAAATGCAGGATAGGTTTTTTTTTTTTTTTTTTTTTTTTAATCAGCCAAGGGCTAGTGCCATCAGTCAGAGTACAGTGCAAGCCAGCAGCTGTCACTATTTCTAGGCCTAACACGCAACAGGAAAGAAGACTCCCTTGGACTTGGACTGGTAGATCTAGAGGTATTAAAAGAGGCCTTTACATAGCCACCATGGGGACTCGACTCCATTGTCCCACCTCGACCCACGGGGGATGGGGGGAAACCTGGGAACACCACCTATGCCTCACCACTGAAGCCCAACTGGAAGCTGGAGACAAGGGGGTACTAGGAGTGGACAACAGAGGGCATCCTGGAAGGGCCCAGGGCAGGATGGGATGTTGTAGGGACAGGAGAAGATCACCAGGATATCTGCATTGTGCCTCACTCTGATGTTGGATGTTGGACCTAATGGGTATCAGAAACTGTATCTACCCCAGGGAGCTCTCTGCCTGAAGCAAACTCGCCAACGGATCCCCAGCACAGCCTTCTTTCATAGCTCTTGGGATGCTGCTGGCCGTAGCTTTGGAATGGCACCTTCTTCCTTGCAGTATGTTCATGGTTACACAGCCTTCTTTCTGTGGGGTGAGGCTTTTCACCAAAAAATATTTGGGACAAGGCTGGATAGCTCTTTGTTTTTCAATTGCACACTTAGAATCTGGTGATCTGGTTCCGAGGTAGTTGTCCCATCTTTGGTTCCAGTATTCATGACTATCCCCGTGCCAACTTCAAGGATCCACAGCTAAGTTATCTATGTTAGACTTCAACAGCATTTCATTTCCGTGCAAGGAAGTCCTGGAGATGTGTAGGCCACTGAATGCAATGAGAAAGTACATCCGACATGGAGTTGTATGAGAAAACCATTTCTACCATTGTTCTCCAAAGGACTCTTTACTTGGTCATCATGTTGAGAATGCATGAATGGTCTCCTGACTTTCTTCTAGTAGAGAATTGTGGGAACTGAGATACCCTCTCTCCCTTTCATGCAGAGTATGCCTGTGGAATGGCTTTGAAGGAGTTGGGTTCTCCATTAATATAAAGACAGAACATTTATTTCAGGTCCTATCTTGTATCAAATGCTTTGCTCACACAAAAGCCCGTCTGCTTTCCCACATATTTTATTACTTTGATATTTGTCACCTTTTCCACCCTCTAAGAGGATGGGTTTTTTAAAGTCTGTTCTGCTCATTGCCATGATGCCAACAGCTGGAACACTGCAGGCACATCATAGCCACCCAGAGAGCACTGAATAACTTTGAGAGTCATCTCATCCACTCCCCACGAGGACTCAGGAGGTGGAGATGAGCTTTTGACTCACAAACCAGGGAACTAAGACTCAGAGTGTAGATACTTTTGAAGATAGTTTAATTTGTGAGCCACCATCTGAGGTTCAGAGGAAGTGGTTCTGAAGATAATCATTTCCCTGGGAACATTTTTTTTATTATTATGTTTTTTTTGAAATTTCATTCAAGTATATTGCATGTTTCATATATTCCCTCATGTACCCTAGCCTCTCTCCTGTTCCCCCAGTACCCTTTGTCCCCTATTCAGGGCCCCTCTCTGGAGAAGTCTCATTCCCCTTCCCTTAGCAGTTCATTGCTTGAAACTTTTCATCTATGTTGGAATGTCAACTGATGTTGAAATAGTTCAGGTCTTATTTAGGAAGACATTTTAGTCTACATTTTAGTCCATTCCTCTTTTGCACACCAGATTGGTTCCACAGCAGCTAGTATGAACGGTGCCACAGTAAACATTGATGTGCAAATATCTCTGTGGTGTGTAGGTTTGAAGTCTTTGAAAAATACCTAGCAGTGGTATGGCTGGTACCATACAGCTGATAGTAGGTTTGTTCTGCCTGGTTTTGTGTGTCAACTTGACACAAGCTAGAGTCATCAGAGAGGAAGGAGCCTCAGTTGAGGAAAGCCTCCCACCCCAACCCCGTGAGATCCAGCTGTGAGGCATTTTCTCAATTCTAGAGGGCTCAGCCCATGGTGGGTGGCGCCATCCCTGGGCTGGTGGTCCTGGGTTCTATAAGAAAGCAAGCTAATCAAGCCATGTAAAGCAAGCCAGTAAGCAGCAACTACTCCCTGGCCTCTGCATCACCTCTGGTCTCTAGGATTTTGCCCTCTTTGAGTTTCTGTCCTGACTTCCTTCTGTGATGAACAGCAATGTGGAAGTGTAAGCCAAATAAACCCTTTCCTCCCCAACTTACTTTTATGGCTATGGTGTTTCATCAAAACAATAGAACTTCTAAGACAATGGTACTTCTATTTTGAGTGTCTTGAGACACCAGGAACATTTCTTGAGCTTGGTTATGTCTTGAGACATTTCCGTGACTTCCCACAATGGGCCTGATCCCTCTGACTGACTATTTGTTCTTCCTGTTCCACTAGAATTGTGTAGAAGTTTTACCCATGAAGTGATTAAGGAGGAAGCACCAGTCAGCCAGGTGTGATAGTTTGAATATGCTTGGTCCATAGGAAGTGGCACTATTAGGAGGTTTGACCTTGCTGGAGATGGAGATGTGGTCTTGTTGGAAGAACTGTATCACTGTGGGAGTGGGCTTCAAGGTCCGATGCTCAAGCTCCACCCAGTGCAGACAGAGTCTCTTCCTGGCTGCCTTCAGATCAAGATGTAGAACTCCCAGGTCCTTTTCTAGCACCAAATGTGCCTGGATGCTGCCATGCTTCCCACCATGATGATAATGGACTGAACCTCTGAAACTGTAAGCCAGCCCCAATGAAATGTTGTCCTCTATAAGAGTTGCTTTGGTCATGGTGTCTGTTCATAGCAATGAAACCCTAAGGAAGACACCAGGTCTGTGTAAATATTATCTAGCTCACTCCTTATGCAATCATAACCTGCTTCTTATTATATGCAAGAGCTGAACACAGGCCAAGGACAGTGACATCTCATAAGGCTACAAAGTCAAGTTAAAGCTGTCCATAGAGTTTCTGTCAATCTCTTTCTGAGCCCATGCATATGTTCAGCTCTCTAGCAAAGAACCTTTGTCCCCTCTGCATCTCTAGTATCTACCAGAGCATTTGCTGTATAGGAGATGCCTGATAGGTGTCAGTCAGGTTGATGCACTCCATGAACTCCTCAGTAATTCAGGGTACATTGTGAGGCCTAAAGGCTCTCAGATTCAACTTCAGGCCTTTTTCTTGAGAGTTTATTGTGCCTTGTGAGCAGGTAGGAGGTGGGACGAGGGTTATGGTGGATCTATTGACAACTAGGCACAGATGGCGATTAATTTGGCAATTACTTATTTTGGTCTTAGGAAGCATTTTTGTTGCTTTTTAGTCCTTGATTGATGGGGTGGCTCTCAACAGCATGTGGGTACATTTTATGCTTCACTGGTGAGTCCCACAAAGGCCCACTACATCAATTAAGTTGAGGGGTGTGAGAAGAACCAGAAAGATAATCTGTCATTTGAGGTAGACAAAGCCACTTGAGTCACGGAGCTGCAGGGCAGACAGATTTCTCTCCCACAGTTTCTTAGACTGAGTGCTGAGTGAAGACCTGGTACATATGTGGATTTTATGTAGATGCTATCTATAGAAATCCTAGAGAAACAGGGACCTCTGTGTTCCTAACTTAAATCCCAGAGATGAAGTATAAAGTGTGGAGTGTAAAAGAATGTGGAGAAAATACTCTGCCAACCAAGAAGGGAGACATGGTATAGGGGGTCACAAAATATTTTTCTGAAAGATAATTTGAGTCTGGAAGGCTGGAGATATTGGATGTGCAGAAGTGGTGATTAAAAACATCTGGTTGTCAAGCATTCCCTGAGCAGCTAAGAGGAGCAGAAATTATGTCCAAGATCAATAGGCTTCTCCTGGCTAAGCCTAAGAGAATCTGGGTCAGAAATCTGCAGTGAGCAGTAAGGTCTTTGGAATAGATCCTGGAAGCCCACTTTCTAAGTCTTTGAGAGCATGGGTGTAGGAGCAGAGATTCTTAGCTTTGTAGTCTGACCTTAGGAATCTGACCTTAGACTCATTCATTGACTGACCTTGGGTAGCTGTCTCAGTGGGCACTAGAACATGTCCAACACTCACTCTCTGACCCTGTTAGAGAGACTCAAATAGCTTACATAAAGTACTTGTTACAGTCTGTGGAAAGTAGTCAGTACGTGAGAGTAGATAACAGCTATCATGTTATTCTTGCTATTGCTGGACAGTGGAGTTCCTGGTAGGTTATCTTGATGTGTAGAAAAGGAAGGCAGATGGCAGCAGAATGTGCTTTGGAAATACCTAGGTCATGACTTCTCTTATGAGTGTATTTTGTTAGTGATGTGCTATTGATATGGACAGACACTGTTTTGGTGCATACAGTGTATGACATCATTTATCTAGAGTCATAACAAACAGTATTGTGTATCTTGTGTATTGGAGTAGAGTTCAGTTGATTTGTTACAATCAACTAGAGAATTTAGGTAGGAAGAGCTGCTCAACTCTAATCATACTTTAACTTTATTTTATTTTCTTGAGTCAGACTCTCATGTATCCCATGGCCTCAAACTCTCCATGAAGCTGAGGATGACCTTGAACACCTGATTTTCCTGACACCACCTCTAGAGTCATGGGACTACCAGTGTACACTACCATGCTTGGTTTATTTGGTGCTGAGGATTGAATCCAGGGCTTTGTGCATGCTAGGCAAATACTCTAGCAACTGAACTATCCTCCCAGTCCCCAAACATGTTTTCAAAAGATGTAATGGGGTTGTGGTTGTAGCTCAGAGGTATAAACTTGCTGGCATGAGCAAGACCCTAGGTTTGATCTTCAGGCCCTAAGTCAGAAAGCTTTATCTAGCAATGCCTGTGTCTTAAATATCAAATTAGGAAGTGCAATACACAAGTCAGTGGTTGGTGATCTCCTCTACCAACCATCTCAATTGGGGCCACTGACATGAAAATAAACACAAATGTGGCAACTTCAGCAAAGAAATTTATATATATTCTGAATTTAGGGAACTAACTAAACAGTTGTAGATCAACAGTTCTAGTACTGTTGTGGTTGTCGTTGTCTTAGTGCTAGAACCAAATACTTCTAATATTGCTCCTTGTGACAGCACTCTTATTTATTTATTTATTTGTTTATTTGTAGTAGAAGAAATTATTTAAACTGCCAAATTCGTTGCTGTAAAATCTCCTACCCAAAGGAGACCAGTAAAGGAAAACACAACTCAATAATTATGAGTATAAATAGCACGCCTGGATTGGGCAGATTTACTACTACACTACTCTGATCCCGGCTATGAGATCCCTTATAACTTGCGGTTCATCCAGGCCCGTGTGTGGTTGCTCTTTCGCTCCGGCTCCTCCTTCTCTCCTGCTTCTTCCTTTTTTATTGAATTCCTCTCACTCTCTCCTCCCCTAAGCCTTTTTCTCCACTTCCCCTTCTACTGCCCAATCTCTGGCTCTAGCCTTTATTTTACAAGTTTTAATTGGACAGAAGGTTCACAAGACGTCACTGGTGTAAAGATTCAATCGTCCTCTGTAGCCCCTCCCAGGAAAGTGAAAACTAGGATCAAAATACAAGGCTGAGGCTATCCACAACATTTATAAAGTCACGAGTAACTTTTTCATGGTTAAATGGGTAAATTTAAAACTGGAATTATAGCACAGACAACAACATGCATGCTTGTTTACAAAGCAAGACCCCCAACATTTTGTTATGTTTCAAGTCACTATGATCCAATTCTGTGAACTTTGAATTGAAGATACCTGGAATTGAATGGTGTGGATAACTGACAAGCCATATAAAAAAAAAAAATTAAAAGCCATATGCTGACCACTTAGTGGTGGATAACCAACTGGTGTGCTCCTCCCTGGAGAAGAATATTTTATAGTTCTTCATGTAAGGTTCTCATGGGCTGCCCTCTACCTCTGACCATGTTAACATGTCTATTGTTATTGTCCTTGTTTAGCCTGCGTTAAGTCTGTCATCTTGGTAAGGCTTGATGGGTGTTTCCCTTGGCATCCCTAGGAGACACAATCTCCCTGAGTTTGGCTCTTACAGTCTTTCCACCCACTCTCCCTCAATGATGCCCAAGCACGCATGTCAATGTATCCTTTGGGACTAGGCTCCCCAACTCTGCATTGTTCTTGTCTATGGTTTTCTATAATGGTTTCTGTCTGATGCAGAGGGAAGTTTCCTTAATGAGGGGTGAGGACTAGAATTATCTGTGGGTAAGGAGAAATATTTAGAATGTAGTTAGGGATTGTGCTTGTTTAGCAAAAGCAATATAGGTTGTGGAAGGGAGAAAGGAAGGGAGAAATGTGTAATTAATATCCCTCAAATTAAAAAAAAACAAATATAACAACAAAAACAACAACAAAGAGCTGTGCACACCTAGACGTACTAATTCACCAAGGGACAGACTTGTGGTCATTGTCCTGTCTGCTTCCTCTCAGTCTGACACAACGTGCACAGCAGTGCACATGGCAGCATCTCATTTGACACTCAACAGTAGCTGGCAGAGTGAAAATCATTATCTCCATGGATAGACAAGATCACAGAGCTAGAGAACTAAGCCACTTTCCCAAGGTCACAGAGGTGATGGGTGGCAGAGCCGGGGCTGGGAGGCAGGTGTCAGCTTCCGACTCCCCTTTGCGTTCCCAGCCCTCTGACCCCACACTCATTAGGTTGACAAGGAACTGTCTTTAATCTCCCTAATGCAGATGGACTGTGCCCTGGTAAAGAAAGCCTGTTTCCTCTGAGACAGTCATTGATCACTCTCTGTATATGGGGAGGGAGGGTGAGGTGTCTCAGAGCACTTGCCTCCCTGTATTTCCATGTTTTCCCTAAAGTCAGGGTCTGCTTTAACACAACTGAGTACAAGGCATTCTTCCTTCGCACAGCCCTGAGAGAGGGCTTGACTCCTCCCCTAACAGCGTTGGAAGGACAGTCTGGCTCAGCACTGTGGGAAGGCGACTCACCAAAGCTGAACAACCTAGTTCTTCATCTCGAAGAGCAAGACAGGCAGAGACTGGACTCAAAAACCCAAGTGCCAGTAAGAATACAATCGGCACCACACCATGCAGTGACAGTGTCTTGTGCTTTCTAGTGAGCGCTCTCACACAGGTAGTCTGGCACTGTCTTCATCCTCATGACAGTGTTAGGTGACCTTTCCTGGAGACACTATTTCTTTTTATCCCAGATAGAAAGGGTAACAATGAACCAAAGGGACCATTTCATGCCAGTCCAGTGGGTTTACTGGGGCTACTTTAGATGCATGGGTGACTTGAGCAGCTGTATCCCAAAGCCTACCACTGTATGGGGTGACCACTCACAAAAGCTTCATCCGGAATCCCTGCAACTTTACCAGAGTCTTGTCTCCCCTAGCAATGCTTCTGTGCCTCAGTATAAAACATGATTCCTTAATGTTTTACAACTTTCTGTTGAGCTTCTGAGAGTCCCCATCCTTCCCTTGGAGGGAACTTTAAATTCTGAGGGAACCCACAACAACATGGCTCTATCATGCAAGTACTCAGCCTGGTTTTGTGGAAGATGGAGCAGAGTGTCTCTGTCATTTATCCAAAGTCACAAAGATATCGAGTATCAAAGCTCTTAACTGAATGTGGTCAGTCTGGCTCTAGTGGTCAACAGAGTTACCAGGACCCAGAACATGAGCCTCGTGGGATTGGGCGGAACCACAGCAATACTTCTGGAGCATGGAGGTAGTTGGTGAAGTGCCACACTAGTTTAGCTGTGTCTATGCAAGCTGAGAATGGACTAGAGACTTCCAAGAAGGGAAAAGGCCTCATGAGAGTGGTCACTCTTCCTTGGGATGTAGGCTTGAAATGAGCTGGTTTGGAGAAGAAGGAAAGCTGTCTCCTCTCTGGTGGAGAAATGAAGATGCCATGCTCCTGCCGTATTCCGAGATTTCCAGGTGTCAAAATGACCAAGTGGGCACATTGACAACTTTTCATCAAAGGGTGAGAACACTGAGACATGAGGCAGAGGAGATTTGGTTTCTGAAGATCTGAAGCCTCATCTCTCAGGTTCACCATCGTCTCTGACTTCATGGTGTGACTTAAAGGACATCACAAAGATGAGGGGAAACCACCAGCCCAAGAGTGAACTCTTCTCTTCACACGTAAGTTAGGATCCTTCATATTAAATCCATTTGGTTTCCCGAGTTGGCACCCTTTGCTGGCCAGTGTAAGTAACCTGACCTGACAAGCAGGTGGAGGGGAGGGTTCTGCTAAGTTAGCACCTTGTGGCTCTTTGACTGAGAAGCCTCCAAATCTACCAGCTTTGCTCCATCCTCTGCCAAACATGCAACTTGGAGATTTTCTAGACTATTCCCAACCTTGTAATATATGGGCAACTAACTATAGGCTGAATGTAAAGAATGTTCTGTTTTTTTTTTTTTTAAAACAAGAGTGAACAAACTCACAGGCCACACTTAAGTATTATAATCTAATGGCTTCTACTGTATTTTCAAATTATGCAACAATCCTCGCCTATCTATTTCTAAAAGGAGGGCCTGGTTTGGGAAAACCAAGGCATCAGTACAAGATGGAAACAGAGTGAGTGTGAAAGCTAAAGGTCTTTCATGATCAGATTTCTAAACAGGGAGGGCAGGACCCAAGTGACCAGGCATCTACTGTTAAGTTGAACTTAAACCTCTGTGGCCCTTTCATCTTTTTTTTTTTCCTGAGCTCACAGCATACAGTGCGGCAGACATGCACTTGAGAGCTTGGAGAAGAAACAGATTCCTGATGAGAGGAGCTGAGACTTGCCCAGTGTCCTGTATGAGTGATTCCTGCACTCCCTCTGCAGTGGCTTCAGCCCAAGCATTGGCTATGCCCACTCTAGAGAAACGTTAACAATGGATGCCTTCTTAGGAGAGGCAGGCACTCAAGTTAGCAAGACCCATAGATGCTAAGGAGGCCATTTTCCTATAAAGCATTCCTCAAGCATAGGCCAAAGACCAGTCTTGGGTTTCGCTCCTTGAGTTTTAGTTTCACTACTTACCTGTCACATGATCTTGAAGATATTATTGGATGTCTCTGAGGCTTGAATTTTCCTCACCTGTAAAGCTGAAACAATAATACTTAGTAAGTCTGCGAAGAGTTGGTCATGTGACACATGCCTTGTGCTACGGAAACCCTTAGCGTTTTTTTATTTTCTTTATTGTTCAGATTGTAGTAGATTGTTCAGATGTAGGCACAGAGCTGTTCTCATGCTGCCTTGAGCTGAGGGAGCATTCACTCTCTTATCTATTGGTAAATATTTATCACATGCAAATGTCATGAGGGATAGATAAGCTGGGAAAGTCCTTTGCTTCACAGGGTTCCTATTCATCTAAGGGAAGACGAACTTTAACAATGAATAGACAATTTCAGAGTGTATGGAGGATTATGAGAGAGTTAAACCTGGGAGGCAAGAACGATGCAGACAGTGGCTCTTTTGGGTTGAGCGGCAGGCAGTAAAACAAGCTAAGACACCAAGTTTTCTTACTCAGAATTCTTCCTGTGAAATTCTGGAGATCGTGTTTGTGACGATTCAGCATCTCTCAGCAGAGGTAGGAATGGCCACAGAAGCTGCTCTCCCCCTGGAGTTTTTATGTTTTAATGGCTATAGAACTTAGGGATAGTACGCTAATGGAGCGTGCACACAACGGCTGATCCAGCTCAGGCCACATTGATTTTTCTCTCTCCATATTCACTGACATCATCTCTTTTTGCATTCCAGTGAGCACCAAACTTGACAAGCTGGGACCAGTTCTTGACTCATTACTTTTGCCCCTCTGAGGTTCAGGAGTGCTCGGCTCTGAACCAAATTCCAGGATATCCCTCAGTATGATAGGCGGAAGGGGCAAGGAGTGAGACTTTAGAGCATTCCTGATGTTTGTAATGGGAATTTGGAGGATGTAATGGTTTGAATATGTTTGGCCCATGGAAGGGGCACTATTAGGAGGTGTGGCCTTGTTGGAGTAGGCGTGGCCTTGTTGAGGAAGTGTATCACTTTGGGGATGGGCTTTGAGGTCATATGCTCAAGCTCTGCCCAGTACAGAAGAGACTCTCCTCCTGGCTGCTTGGAGAGTCTCTTTCTGGCTGCCTTCAGATCAAGATGTAGAACTCTTGGCTCCTCTAGCACCATGTTATGATGATAATGGACAGAAACTCTACGACTGTAAGCCAGCACCAATTAAATGTTTTCTTTATAAGACGTGCCTTGCTCATGGTGTCTCTTCACACCAATGGAAACCCTAACACAGAGGGGCTGTAACTCAGTAGCAGAACACTTGATTGACATATATAAGGACCTCCCAGTACCAGAAACAAAACAAAGCAATATATCAAATAAAAAAACCAAAACCCCTGAGATGGGAGCACAAACCTACTGCTCACTGCTTTCCCGGTCTAACAGTTCTCAGCTTGGCCAGCACTTAAGAGCCCTTCCATCTTCTATCTATGGGCGTCCTCAGGTCTGTCTGCTCATCTTTCCATCAGAACTCAGCTCAGGCAGTGTCACCCAGCCCTGTACAAGCAGGTTAAGTAGCTTTACCTACTATGCCTGTCCTCTGTGTGCTATGGGACTTCACACCTGGCCACAGCTAGACCCAAAGGACTCTTTAGATGTTTTATTTTTCTATTTAGTTGATGAGTCTTCATTCAAGAGTGATCAAGTGCTGGGACAGTCTTGAACAGTAGGGAGGGGGATGAAAGTTAAAGGCACATTTGCTTCTCACCTGGTGAGGCCATCACTGCCTGTCTCCCTGCAGTATTTCTGCCATTGCTTCCTGAATGAAAGTTTATCAAAATAGTAACCCCAGTACATAGGTAGGTGTCCTAAGTGTGTGACAGATGTTAACTCTTTGATCATAAAATAACACGATGAGGAAGATACCTCTGTTCATTATCAGTAAGATTTTACAGTCGAGCTGGCTGATGGGGAGAAGCTAAGCAATGTGCCCAAGATCATACAAGCAACAGCTGGCAAAGCTGGAATTTAAACCCAGGCTGTCCAGCCCTGAAGTCTGTGCTCTTAGTTTTCAGCTTAGTGTTTCTCACTGTTCCGAAGTGGAAATAGGCAGTGAGGGTTATCATTAATTGAATCCTGACTGGGCTGCAAACACTGCTGGATCATCACAATTAAGGGTGAGAATGGGACATTCTTCTAGTTTTATAATTATTGCGAAACTATGACTCAGAGAGATTGTCTCAGTTTTCTAATTACCGCAAACCTACAAATCAGAGATAAAGTGTCTTGACTGCAGGCTTAGATAGTCAGGGGCAGAGGCGAGAGTTAGCTCAGATGTCTAGTTGTAAAGTTAACATATGTCCCCTCCTCTGCACCCAAAGATGGCTGATAAAACCGCTCGAGAATTGAACTCTAAGCCTCCCTTGGAGAGGCAGTAAGGGTGTTTTAAAAGACCACGTTGTGGTTTCAGTAGTTCTATAGGATTAGAGAAGCAGCTTTCCCCCATGGCCTGTGAGTTCTTCCATTGCATTAGGCCACGTGATGAACAGACAGCTGTGCCACCCGACTCTCCTGACTCTCCCCTCCCTGTCTGTAAAGCCAGAACACAAATCATGATTTTAGCCTTGTGAAGCTACTGTAGACACCTGGTGCTATCTTCCCGGGAAGGGTTTGAAGAACACAATTCTGTGAAGGGAATCTGTTAAACAGGGTTGCTGAAGATCAAACCCTGGGGGACCAAGGATAAAAACCTGGCAGAACCCAATGCTGCAGAAGTTTAGAGTGACATCTCTGTGGGAGTGGCCTTGACACTCTGCTTCAAAGTCATGGCTTCCAGGTTCGTTTCCTCCCCTTCACTGGCTCTTCTTTTCTGGAGACCATCTGCCCATCCATCCATCCATCCATCCATCCATCCATCCACCGATCTAGTTTTTCATTGTGTGTCAAACATGTACATTATCCTAGTTTCTGTGGCTAAGATACAATATCCCCAAATAATGGTTCCTAATGGGAAAGACACACATACACACACACATACACACATACACACACACACACACACACACACACACACACGCACATATGTGTATTTAGTATATTATTAAGCGCTTAAAAACTACTAGAGAAAATACTTTATATATATTTTATTATTTAATTTTTTCATAAACAAAGGAATACAGGGTCTATCCTCCCATTTTATAGGGACAAAATACAGTTGAAAGAGTTAATAATGTGATTAAAACCAAGTGATTAGGAAGCAAGCAGAGCCCAAGATCTATTCCCAGTTAGGACTTGAAGGACAACATTTCTTGCTATAATTGTACTAAACCACACAGATATAATCACTTCATACCTTTACCTTTTTTTTCTTCTGCCAAGTGCTGTGCCTGTAATAAGAAAGACATTAGAGGGTTGTCAAATGGTGCCTGAGATTGGTTGAAGATGATGCCTAGGGAATTGATACGAACTGAGATGAAACTATTGGCCTGAAACAAAAATCCACCCCACAGCAATGGATAAATGGGGTTTGGAAAGTAGCATTAGAAGCTGCTAACATTGAAGGCTTAAAAATCCAATCTTTTAAAAGAACCCAGAACCTTCCTTTTGCTTGAGTATGCTGATGTGTTCTCCACTGGGTGATCCATTCTCTACAGAGCCTTGTGCGATGGCTGGGGGTGGAGTCTCTGCAGGCCTGTTTGTGCTGGTGCTGTTCGGAAGCTGCCCTAGGGAAGCATGGCTAGATGCTAGGAGGAAAGGGTAGGTGTGCATAGATGTGCAAGGATGAATTAGAGCCTGCAAGGATGGATTAGACCCACGTGGGAAGTTGGAGCTTTCATCTCTCTCTCATGCCCTCCAGCTTTAATGATGTGAGTGACCTCAATATAAAGCTTTTGCTAGAGGGCTATGCATGGGTTTGTCCCAGGACTCAGACATACGGAAGGTGGGGCTTAGTGGGAAGTCTTTACATCATTGGAGGGATGTCCTTGCTACTTAGAAATTTATTGCTTTAATTCATGTGTGTGTGTGTGTTGTGTGTGTGTGTGTGTGTGTGTGTATTAATTTCTTTGAACCTCAAAGGGGATACCAAAAACTCAAAGCACATTTAATCAATGAACAGGAGGCCAGAAGGTGTTCCAGACTTTGACTGTGGGACATGCTAATGACACCATCTGTCCCTGAGATCCCTGGCCTTCCTTCTCAGGTTGCCTTCTTATTCTAACCAGGTGAGGCTCTGAAGAGCCTAGTCATCATCAACACTGCGATCCTTGCAGCAGGCAGTTGGCTACAAAGCCAGCCATGGAGATGGAGGCCTGGAGTAGGAAGGAGTGGTTGTGGTCCTCCCCCTGGTTATGTTCCTCACTGGCTTCTTCCTGGTGGACTCCAGGAGAACTGAAGCGTCCACCAGCACACATGAAGCCATTCCTGTACCCTGCCTTCCCTGCCATGGTGGACTGTACCATATGAATCTATAAGCCAGAAAAGACCCTATATTGTTTCAGGTATTTTGGCCATGGCAGCATAAGAGTAACTGATACTCCTGTGTTGTGTGTGTGCCTCCTTGTGTGTGTTTTGCTATTGTCACTGAAAATAGGTATCTTAGTTAGGGTTTCTGTGGCTGGGAAAAGACATCATGACCATGACAACTCTTACAAAAGGAAGCATTTAACTGGGGTTGGCTTACAGTTCAGAGGTTTAGTCCGTTATCATCATGAAGAGAAGCATGGTGGCAGACTGAGTTCTACATCTGGATTCGCGGGAAGAGAATGAGACAATGGCCTGGCCTGTGCGTCTGAAACTACTGAAACCTCAAAGTCCCGCCCTCAATTCCCTCACTTCCTCTAGCAAAGCCACACCCACTCCAACAAGGCCATGCCTCCAATAATGCGGCTCCCTATATGAGTGGATGGGACCATTTTCATTCAAACCACCGCAGTAAGCTGTGATGTACACAGAGACAGGGACAGGGGCTGAAGTGAATGATAGTGATGTCTAGGAATGTCACATGCCTTCAGTCAGCCTGGTGACACGGTGTGTCAGGCCAGTCTAGTGGGTCACGGAAGTAATTTACGGATTTGATGCCACAGTCTTACAAGTTTCCACACACAGCTTCCTCCACAGTGGCTACCGCTGCTCAATATGTAGGAAACGGCTAGGTGCTGAATGGATTTTCTCAGATTCCTGGCTCAGGGATGCCACACCTCCACCCCAGAGAATGTTTTTCTGCCTGTCAGCCCTACACCAGATCCCTGTGGCTTGTTGTGGACCCAGGCTCTAGAAAGGGAAATCTTTGTTCCCCCGCCCTTGCCTGTTGTCAGTGGACCCGAGTACCAGGCCCTTTGTCTGCATTCCTGCTGCTCCCCGCAGTGAAAGCTGTCTCACTCTTCTGAGCTTCAGGTTCCCTAAGTTGAGACTCACGAACCCTGATCACAGTGAGGATGGATAGCCATATTTTAGGAAATCCACAAAATAACAGTTACTGTCATTGGTTTAGATGCTCTGAATGTAACGTTTGTACTTGGCGTGGTCTCATTCTATATACTGTCCAAAGCAAACCTGTGGGAGAGGTGCTAAGGCCACCGCTACCATACAGGGCGAAACTGAGGCTTAGAAACTTGAAACAACTTTTCTAATGCCATCAGAAAGCGAATGAGCCATATTCTTAGTTATCACATTTATTGACTTCATAATTGTTATTGCATGATTCTCATCTTCCTTAAAAAAAAAAAAAAAAAAAAAAACAAAACAAAAAAACAGACAATTTTGGAAATAGCGTTATACCGATAATTGTTATTTTATTCTCAATTCTGTATAAAATAAGCCCAGCTTAAAGTTAGAACAAAAAACTCACTAAGGGATAAACTGGGGGGATATTAAAATGTGTGCAGAGACTGGCTACATGACTTTCTTTGGGGGAACTTTCTGTACCTTTTGTACAGATTTGATTCACTCCTCAAGGTCACAGGGAGGCCATCTTGGTGGCTCTGGAGGCTCAGGCAGCTGAGGAGGTTGACTATGTTTACCTACTGTCACTGTGGTGAAATTGTCTCAGTTTCAACCTTGTATCAAACCTGGGTCAGCCTGTTCCCTAGACTCCTTTCAGACACTCTTAGGTCTTTTCAACACACCACTGAGTTCTCTGCCACAACTCTGCCAGCCCCACTGGGACACTTTAGATGAATACGCCAGGAACTTTGCGTCCTGAAGCAAATCTCATCCCTTCCTTCCTCCCCCAGCTCTCTGAATCTCCATGATTCTTAAGAGCCACTAATCAGCGGTGAGGATTGCAGGATAAAGGCTTCTACAGGCCCGAAGAGCTCAGTGCAAGAGAAAATGATTATTTATCAAGTCACTCTGTTCCCTAAACACCTTTTGAAATTTTGTTTCTACGAACTTCCATAATTAGCTTTTCAAAGAAATCAGTCATCTTGAAACGAAAAAGTAATAGAGTTCTTGAAGGGTTATAAATAGTCACCAAATGGCTGCCCCAGACTATCGATGCTTATGTGCCCAGCAGTAGGTGGCAGGAAGGATTAATTGGGAGCAGAGATAACACACCCACGAAATGATTCTGCCTAGAAATGACTTGTATGTACCTGGGGGTGCTGTGGGAACCTGGGTAGGGGGCTCTACTCTTGTTTTCCAAGTCAAGGTTAGCATCAGATGTGGGGCGAGTGTCTGGAGAATGCTCATTAATTCCCAAGTGTGATCTCCAACCCACATCAGTTCTTTAAGAGAATCCTAGTAGGTACACGGTAACTATGGTAACCAGAAGTTGAGGCTAGTCTTGCTTCTTTTGAGAAACTAGTTATGGTTGTTGGTTTAAAGTCATCCAGGTTTTTATTTAATTTTGTTTCACAGCAGTGGGATTTATTTTCTTCCTATTTAATTTTATTTTTCCACATTAATGTCAGCACACCATAAGAGGAAACCAACATGAATGGAACCAGGGTCACCGTAGAAATCAAGGCAGTCTTGTCAACCTGCCTGGTAGCTGGTGTCCTCACCACAGAGATAATTCTTGTTTTGCTTCATAAAGTCCATAATTGTTGGGTGTGGTGGTACATGCCTTAATTAATCTCAGCACCTGGGAGGCAGAGGCAGGCGGATTTCTGAGTCAAAGGCCAGCCTGGACTACAGAGTGAGTTCCAGGACAGCCAGGGCTACACAGAGGAACTGTCTTCAAAAACCAACTCCCATCCCCAAAACAAACAGATGAACAAAATATGAATTTCTCCTAATGAGGGAAGAATATTTTTTGCTTTCTTCCATATTTCTCTGAAATATGCAGTAAGGATTTCCTCAAAAATACAATTTTTACCTTTAAAGGAAAAAAACATGGAAGTATGGATTTCATTAAAACCTGACCTCTGACCTCTTTGTGGCATATCAAAATAGGATGAAATGGAGAGAATCAGGCCATAAAATACTTTCTCTGTTGCACTGTAAACACATCAGTTGTGGAGTGCAGCCACTGTGGTGTGGCTTCCGTTATGGCTGTACTGGCTAGCTGTGATGTGGCTTCTGTCATGGCTGCACTGGCTAGCTGTGGTGTGGCTTCTGTCATGGCTGCACTGGCTAGCTGTGGTGTGGCTTTGTCATGGCTGCACTGGCTAGCTGTGGTGTGGCTTTGGTCATGGCTGCACTGGCTAGCTGTGGTGTGGCTTCTGTCATGGCTGCACTGGCTAGCTGTGGTGTGGCTTCTGTCATGGCTGCACTGGCTAGCTGTGGTGTGGCTTCTGTCATGGCTGCACTGGCTAGCTGTGGTGTGGCTTCTGTCATGGCTGCACTGGTTAGCTTGGTGTGGCTTCCGTCATGGCTCCACTGGCTAGTGTTCTCAAGGCACAGATTTCTACTTTAAGAAAATGACTGACGCACTGTGGTTACCCGACTCAGTATTTGTCAGACAGCCTCTCAGACATGAAGGGAAGCTGTTACTTCAAGGAAGCTTACTGACAGTGTTTGTTGTAATGACAAAACCTGCAATTTCAAGTGAAAATTACAACTTGGAACTCTTATCTGTCACTGAGCCTAGACAGCCTCCAGACAGGAACACTTTCCTGAGATTAATAGGAGTATTTACAGATGGGATATTTTTTGTTCTCTAAAAGAATTTTCTTTATCTTTCAATAATTGAACTTAGTTCCTAGTATTAAATACTGGATGTTTCAAGCTAGTGTATATTAATCACATAAAGGAATTTAATTGTTTTCTTAGGTTTTACTGCTGTGAACAGACACCATGACCAAGGCAACTCTTATAAGGACAGCATTTAATTGGGGCTGGCTTACAGGTTCAGAGGTTCAGTCCATTATCATCAAGGCAGGGGCATGGCAGGCATAGTACAGGAAGAGCTAAGAGTTCTACATCTTGTTCAAAGGCAAACAGGAGAAGACTGGCTTCCAGGGAGCTAGGATGAGGGTCTTAAAGCCCATGCCCACAATGACACCCCTAATCCAACAAGGTCACACACCACTCCACAAGGCCACACTCCCAATGCACACTCCATAGTGCCACTCCTTGGGCCAAGCATATTCAAACCATCACAATTGTGACTCCCTATTCATTCCTTAACAGACTCTTCACACCCACCCTTCTAATTAAGGCTTCTTACATCATTGCCCCCTTCTCTTCCTGTTCACATCCCTAATAGCCCCTTTTAAATTTCATAGCCAATATATCCCCCCATGTCAACCTCCACAAGAAGAAAGCATGAGAATTGCTTATCATTCTGGGACTGCCTTATTTTACTTACCATGCATGATGTCCCCAGTTCCAACCTTTTCCTGCAAAGGAAAAAAAAATCATTTCGTTTTTCTTTATAGATGAGTAAAACTAAGCTTGCTTTTTTTCTGTCAGTCTATTGGTCTGTCTACACATACATGTATGGCACATACACAGATTCTCTCTGCCACCTCTCTCTCTCTCTCTCTCTCTCTTTTTCTCTCTCTCATACACACACGCAGAGCACATTGTCTTTATCCATTTATCTATTGATGAGAACCGTCTGAATCTATAACTAGGGTAATTAGGCTTGTATGCAGAGAGTGTGGACATGGAGCTATCTCTCTATTTAGCTGACTTTGATTATTTAGGGTAGGTACCTGGAAGTGGCGTCTATGACTGGGTCATATAGGAGCTCTGAAACAAATGCGTCTCTGTAATTGTGTGGTGAACTGTTGCTAGCACAGGGAGGACCTGTAGAACTGAGTGAATGAATATTTTCTGAATGATCACTAATATGATGGCACAAAAATCTATCTGTGAGTAAAGGATTTGTCTGAAATGGGAGATGAATCAGTGCACCACAATGCAACAGAGATCAAAAAGTCCATTCTCTGCATGTGAACAGGGTTAGATTCCACGCTAAGGTTTAGGAACCTACTATGCACCCAGTTAGATGCAGTATCAAAGAAGGTCTACACTTCACTGGAGAAGTCATTAATACCCACACTTTCTAAACTGTGGATCTGATCGAGGAAGGCTTTTCCTCAAAATGCCACCCAGATGAGCGTGCAAACCACCCCGTGAGTGCAGAAGCACACACTAGAAGCTGGCTGTCTTCTGTTGACCCCGCCATTTCAGAAACTTGCCAAAAGCATAAAGTAATGTTACTCTTCTCACCTAGACGTCTTGTACTGGGAAGTACATGTGTATTTTCAGAACATGTTACTTACATTAATAGATAACAGTAGTTTCCATTGTTGCTTTAGATGAATTCGATTAATAATTTGAAGTTTTTGTTTTAATTTCTGATTTGGGTAAATATCCATCAATACGTATAAACATGTTATATATGTACAATATATTGTATATATACAATATATATTTAGGTTTTATTTCTGAGATGGATAAATATGAATAAATATGTATATACAATATTATATATGCTACTTATATATATGATATACAGTATTGTATATATACAATATATTGTGTGTCTACAATACATATACATTGTCAAAAACATTGTAAGACCTTCACTAACTTTTAACAGTGTAAAGAAATCCTGAGGCCAAAATTTTGTGAACCATAGGTCAAGAAAATTAAACCATCGCTGGGTGGGTCTGCTAAAACAATACTGTGGTAAGCCCTTGAGGAGACACAGGCTATTGTCCTTTGCTATATTTTCGAAAATTTGGTACATTTTTAATGATTTTATTTTTAAATTATTGTTGTTGTTTATTTTGGCATTTTTAGTCAGAGTCTATGTAGTCCTGGCTATCCTGGAGTTCATTATATAGCTCAGGCTGGCCTCACACACACAAAGATCTGCCTGCCTCTGCCTCCGGAGTGCTGGGATCAAAGGCATTCGCCACCATACCTGGAAATACCTTTACTTTTTATTAAATATTATGGTTGGGTATTAGTTATCCACTGAATGAGTTGTGTATTTCTAAAATAATTGTTTGAGAAATGTGTTAGGATAGGTTTGCCTATAGGACTAGGAACTCGAAATGCTGAGCCAACAGGATTGCTGGAGCCCAGCTGAGGAGCTTAAGGAGATTCCTACATCTTGAAGCAAGAGAGAACAAGTTAAAAAATAAATAAGAAAGAAAACCAGAACTTAATATATCTGTTCACATTGAGCCTGTACCCTCTTAGATTTTGGGGAAACTGGGTGCAGGATTAAATTTCAGCTAGGCACTTACTGTCTGTTTGGTCGCAGGAAAGCTAATAAACCTCTCCAACTCTGTAGCATTTACCTCTCAAAGGTAGAGTTGGGATTAAGGAGTGAATGGATGCAATGCCTGCTTCAGAATAGCAGGGGCCGTTAATAAAATTGTCATTACTACATATACACAGCTTAAGCCTTCTATTAGCTTCCTACTGCTGCTAGAACATGGAACCACAAAGTGGGTAGCCCCAGAACATCAGAATTCTCCCTCCCTCTCTTTATCCCTCTCCCACTTGTTTTTATAGTGTTGGAGGGCCTGAGATGTGTGTACTGTAATCATCAATGTGTTGTTAGGACTGGGTCCTTCTTTGGCTTCAGGGCGGATTCTGTCTCTTGCCTCTTCCTTCCCAGTTCCCACTTGTGCTCACTGCTGGTCTTCCTCAGGTTTTCTAATCCCTGTTTCAGCCATTGCACTGACTCCTCTGCTGGTCGATCTCTCTTTCCTCCCGCACCCCTCCTCCCCTTCCCTCTCCTCCACCTTCTCCCCTTCCACCTAATGAGAACACCATGATTATATTCTTCTAGTCATGTGGATAATTCAGAACAATCTGGTCATCTCAAGTCCTTGAATTTCTCACATCTGCAAAGTCTTTGTACGTCCTTTGGTTCCAGGGTGTAGGGCATGGATGTCCTTGGGAGGGTTATTAAGTATACTCTCATTTAATCTTCCCATAAACAGAGAACAGAGAAGGCATCAAGGTTGATCAAGTGTGGAGAAAGACAGGCTCTCCTCTCTACTCCCACCAGCTCATGGTTTGGAACTGCTAGAGGCCTCTGATCTGGACAGGGTCTTTTTTTTTTCCAACTTCCTGTGGAATTTTCACAAAGCAACCACTGTTCTCAGTCCAGTGTTCTCTGTTGACCTCACACTCCACACAATGTTTATAAACTATATAGTAGGGCTTCTTGGCCTCCTAGCAACCAGGAATTGAAACTAATGATTCTATTTCTATAGTTTTTGAAGTCATCAAAACCCTCAAAGGCAAGATTAGATATTAATAATGGTTTAGTTCACAAACAGTCCATAACATATGACGAAATGGTCCAAAGTTAGCCTCTCTGTTGCATTCCTATAACTACACATGATAGCTCCAGATGAACCAACATTTGATACTATACTCTCCTGAGGGTTCTTTTGTTCCAAGTGCCTCCTTCTTGCCACTATGGCCTCGTCAGTTCCATCATGCCAACTCCCAGGTTCACTCTCAGTCTGGGTATGCAACATGGTTCCAAAAAGATGGTGGTCTTGGGGACTCTGCTGAGCTCTAGTAGGATGAACCATACATAAATGGCCCTTGGAAGAGAAAAGTCAAAGAGAGTTTTATACGTACAGTGAAATGCTGTCAGGATTCAAGACTCATGAATAAGAATAAACAAAATCCCTGTATTAGGTTAGGTAGGGTTGTCTAGCAGAATGGAAAAAACCAGAATGTGTATATATACTGTGGTGGATTGAATGTGCTTAGCCCAGAGAGTGACACTATTACAAGGTATGGCCTTGTTGGAGTACATATGGCCCTGTTGGAGTAGGTGTGTCACTGTGGGTGTGCCCCTTTAATACCCTTGTCCTAGCTGCCTGGAAACCAGTCTTCTCCTAGCAGCCTTCAGATGAAGATGTAGAACTCTCAGCTCTGCCTGCACCATGCCTGCCTGGATGCTGCCATGCTCCCACCTTAATGATGACGTAATGGACTGAACCTCTGAAATTGTCAGCCAGGCCCAGTTAAATGTTGTTCTCATAAGAGTTCCCTTGGTCATGGTGTCTATTCACAGCAGTAAAACCCCAACACACACACATATACATACATATGCATATACACATGACACATACATATAAATCTAAGGTGGATACATCATATTGAGGTAGGGTCTTTCCTCTTACACAACATGGGCTGGGTAGTCCAGTAATAGCTGCCTGGAAGCTGGAGAGGCTGAGCACTGAGTAGCTTGCTTAGTCCATGAAGCTGGATGCTTCAGCAGTATCAATCTGGCACTGAAGGCCTGAAATATCCTTGGAGAATTGCTGGTATTTCTCTCATGCTAGAATGCCAGAGAAGCTGGTCCCTGATGTCCCTGAAGATGGCAACAGCAGCTAGAATGTATTCCCTAGAGAAGTAGAGGTGGGGAACAGGCAAACTGCTCCTTTCTTAGACTGCTTTATGTCTGGGCCACCATTGGAAAGTGCCACCCATCCTGGCTCTGAGGTAGTGTCTTAGGGTTTTACTTCAGTGAATAGACACCATGACAAAGTCAACTCTTATAAAGACAACATTTAATTGGGGCTGGCTTACAGGTTCAGAGTTTCAGTTCATTATCATCAAGGCAGGAGCATGGCAGCATCCAGGCAGGCAAGGCATCATCGAGGATGAGCTGAGGGTTCTACATCTTCATCTGAAGGCTGCTAGCAAAATACTGGCTCCCAGGCAGTTAGAACCACGGTATTAAAGCCCACACCCACAAGGCCACACCTTCCAACAGTGCCACTTCATGGGCCAAGCATATACAAACCATCACAGGTAGCATCCTTCCCTTTAGTTAAAGGCTTTCACAGACATGTCCAAAAGGTGTGTCTCTTACTTGATTTCAGACTGTATTAAGGTGACAGTCAAAATTAACTATCACAGTCCTATTCTCCAAACTAAACTTCTCAAGGAAGAGTGTCTTCTACAGTGGGTTTAATGGTGGCGTCTAAAATCATAGCCCATGGCCCCGTCCTCAGAACCAGAAAATGTTACCTTAATGGCAATGGAGCAGATATAACCTTATAGCGATGTGATTGAATTAAGGATCTTGGGAGACTATGATTATACAGGTGCCTACAAAGTGCATTTAAATGAGGCAGAGGGATTTAAGATAGAAGAGAGGGGCAGAGAGACATGAAAGATACAGAAGTGAAGTCAGGGGCGTAGACTTGAGTAATAACAATACAAACCAAGAGATGCCAAGGAGGGCTAACACTTATCCAGTAATGGGTGTGATTCCTCTGGGAGCTTTTGGAAGGAGAGAGGCCATTCTGACATTTGACTTTAGAGTTCTGGCCCCTAGACGGTCCAAGAAAAAAATACCACAGTGAGAAGCCATCCAGTCTGTAATAATGTTACAGTACACTCAGGAAATAAATTTGCCTTTGATGGGCTGAGCCAGGCATGACAGCTCCTTGTTAATAATAACATAATAACTGCCACAATAAAAGCTAGTACTTATCGAACAAGCACTCTTTGCCAAGCACCACATGAGGGATGCTAATGCATTATCTTAATCAACTGCGTGGAAACTTCATTAGACAGGCATCACTATAGGGGACAGAGCTGAGACTCGAGCCTGGGCTATGTAGCTAGTGATGGGAGGAACTGAGATGAGAAATATCCAGGGTTCTGATCTTCCTGTCGTGAATCATCAGTAATCTCCAACACATCTCCAGGGGCAGCCCATTCCACAGCCAGGGAGAAGTGGGCAAGGGCAGCACCTGGCAGAGAGAGCCCAGCATCATTGGTAGCTCCATGAGAAGGTGCTGGCTTAGATGCAATTGCCATGTTCTTCCTGCAGGTTCAGTTTCCCTATGCATCTGCTAAGGTCTACAAACTAAATGCTGGTAGCTAACATGAGGTCAAAGGAGGAGGGGCCGAGTAGAAGTCGATTCCACACCAAGCTAACTTAGGAATAACTGAAGCCTCATGAGATTTCAGAGCTTTGCTTTCATGTCACCAATTGCACCAGGCTTGGGCTCCCGGGGAGGCTATGCATTTGCAAATAAGTTCTAGGGATGAGGAACTTGCATTAGAGGCACGCGCGCGCGCACACACAACACACACACACACACACAAAACAGGTTAACAAACAACCTCTAATTCTTATTCTGAGTATTGAAAGACTAGTCAAAGATAGCCATTGTTTCCTCTAGACTACAGCTAAGGGTACTGACAAGGGACAAAATGGTAAAAGTGTAGGGCTAAACATTTGCTGAATATTTTATGCATGCTGGGTGTTTCACACAAGTCATTTAACTCAGACTTCAGAACAATCTTGGAATGAAATTTTACTTTTCTGTCTTTTCTATAGAGATCATAAAAGTCATTCAGTCATTTTCCCCACCAAATGGGGCTAGCAAAATGGCAGAACTGAGATGATTTTTCTAAACCATCCACAATAAACTAATACTATAATTCAAAAATATATGACCTTCACTTGAATAAAAAGGATGTATTGGAAATATCTGAATGAAACACAACTTGTACAATTGGGCATGAAAACCTAAGAAACATTTTTCTGCGCTCTTTTAAGTACATAAAAGAGCTCCGAGCCTAAGTATTAGCAAAGTAACATTCCTCCATCGATTGGAGGATCAATTGGCAGTGGCCATGGAGAAAAACAGACTTTTCTGCAGAGTCACTCCTTAGGGAGAGGCAAACCCTAATCAAGCAGATGAGCTTTTTAATGAGTTTGTTGGTAAAACTACACACTTGTGGCAGAAAAGTCATGGAGATTCAGAGGCCCACAGTGGATGTGAAGGCATTAGTGGAGGAATAACTGTGGCTATCCAGAGGCTTACAGATAACTCTTTCGCGTAACCTCCCCATCTTGTGACTTTTAGCAAAGTCAAGTTCCAGTGTGGTTTATAGTTTGAGGCATATTCACTAGTAGAAGTTTCTTGCAAGTCTAGAAAGAATTGAAGATGGAAATCAAGAATAAGTATTTATGAACATCTACAGCAAAATGCAATGACTGTGACAACTTTCATAAATTCTATGAAATATCAGTTACAGCACACTGGAAATTAAAGTGTACATGACAGTTTGAGAGGATCACATGTTAGCATTAGAATAAGCTTTCTAATCTGAAAATCTGGTTACCCGTACAACCTAAATCCTTTAAACCTGTGCTCTGGATACGCACTGTAATTTGTGATGTGGGTTCCATTTAGATCTCAGGGCTCCCAGAGTCACCTTTCCTGAATATGTGAATTGTTTAGTGTTATGCTTTTATTTTCTACATTTTCTTAGGGAATAAATTATGCTTTGTCATCAAGTCAGGTAGGTCCCGGATGATCTAGTCCTGACATCTCTGTCCCTCCAGCGTTCTCTTCCCACTTTTCTTATACAACTCTGTCTTGCCTGGAATGTTTGTGATGCCAACATGCCTCTTGTCTTTGCCTGGTGCACGCTTTGTCAGCCTTGAAGCCTCTGCTTGATTGTTGCTTCCGTTGAAGGCTTCCTAGGGCCTTATTCTGATCTCATGACACTTTACACACATGGCTTTGGCAATAGCATCATATATCCATCCCCATCCCATTTACCCAGCCTGAGAGTACCATGCTTTAAGATACAGACTGGCTTCAAGGCTTCTCCAAGCTGCTTGGCCCCACCAAAAACAGAGTTTGCTATTTCCTTTGTGGCGTGTTGTTGTTATACATTTTTCTTATACATTGGCCACATACAATGCATTTCTAACATGACATTACTGAACTCCTACAAAGTCTGGGTGTGTAGCTCAGACGATAGAGTACTTGCCTAGCCTGCATGAAGCCTTGGGTTTGATCCCCAGTACCATACTAAAACTAAGTAGTTTCGTGCCTGTAACTACAGTGCTTAGGAGGTGGAAGCAGGAAGATCAGAAATTCATGGTCATCTTTGGCTACATATTAAGTTCAAGACTGGCTCCTGTGCTAGGTGCTGGAGAAAGGGCCAAGACCCAAAAAGACAAGTGAGCTCACGTTCTAAAGAAAGAGATAAAACCTAACGAACCAGTAAAGAAACTCGACACACAGTCATTTCAGGTGGTGGCGAGCACTGGGAAGGAACGAGATCCCAGGTGCAGGATGAAGCCTGCAAGGGATTGGAGGGAGCCGGTTAAGTGAAGGGATCAAGGATGCCACAGAGACAATGCTGTGCTCGAAGGGTGAGAAGCCAGATGCTGTAACAACAGGGACACTTGTGTTCTAGGTAGAGGAAGGGCAAGAAATCAAACGCTCAGGCAGGAGCACAGAAGCATGTTTCAGAGGTGGCGGCAAGGCTGATGAGTGGGCAGCTGTGTAAGTAAGGGCAATTAGAGATGAAGCCAGAGAGGGAGACCTGAGGCCAGCTAGGATTTCACAGGCCATTGCAGCATGAGCTTTTTCCATTATTATTGTTGTTGTACTTACTCACTTTACATCCTGCTCACTGCCCTGACCGAGTCCCTCCCTCCCATACCCTTCCCCCATCCTCCAGCCTGGGTATCCCCCCACCCTGGCACTTCAAGTCTCTGTGGGACTAGGTGCATCCTCTCCCGTCTCCCACTGAGGCCAGACAAGGCAGCCCAGCTAGACAAACATACACGTACAGACAACAGCTTTTGGGATACCTCCCCCACCCCAACTCCACTTGTTCAGGACCCTTGGAACCCACATGAAGACCAAGCTGCACATCTGCTACATATATGTGGGGAGGCCTGGAGGTCCAGGTTAGTTGGTTCTGTTGGTGTTCCTGCGGAGTTCTTTAATGAAGAGGTGATGACTTAAAAGTCATATTGAGCCTATAACATGCAATAACACATATAGCACATGTTGGGATGTCACAGTTCTTCTCAACTCTGAATCTGAGTATCTTCTTTAGTGGGGAAATTTCCACTAGGAAACAGAGTAGTCTGTTTCTGGGCCAGCAAGAATTGAGATAACAGCATCGGAAACTGTATCTCCAGGTGTATCTTCCAGGCAAATTGTGATTCAACACAGCAGATGTTGGACATTCTTGGTAGAAGCTGGTCCTGATTCTAAATGCAAGATAGATGCCCCCATGTCCTGTTCCAGATTCTGTCTAGTTGTGTAGAATTTACTCTCAGTAGAAAACATCCCATCCTGGAGGGAGGTTAAAGACTCAGGAAAGAAACAACCTCGTTACATCTCAGGAAGCACCTGAAACTTAACAACCCACAAGGCCCCTCCTCAAAGTTACATAAGCAGTAAGGACGGGTGGAGAAAGAAACCCTCTTATCTGCTGCTCTGCCTGCAAGTTGTGCACAGACCTCAAGGGTTGTACCTTTGGTAAGACATCCCCCAGGCTGGGGTGGGATTTACAGTAATGCAATTGAGTCATCGACGGTCCTGTAAGTAACCCTTGACCCACAGTCCTGTCGGCAACCTCAGTAAGTGCATCTGTTTCGAATTGAAATCTGGTAGCATTGCTGTTTTGCCTTGTCTGCTGTGAGTAGATATTATTCATATCTCCTGAGGAAAAACGGATGCACTATATCCTTATATACTGCTGGCTGCTGAGCTAGCATGCAGCCCTGCCATATTTTACAGTTCTATAATACTCGGACCAAACGGCGCCCCACAGAAGACCAAGCAGCAGGTCTCTGCATAGAGAGGCCGTGTAGCCAGGGACCCACTTCTCTGCTCCTGTTTTCTTCCAGCATTCCAGAACTTCTTGGAGTTTGTGGAAGTCTAGATTTGAATGAGCAGGATTCCAGGGCCAACGCTGAACTCTCAGGGCCCACATTCTGCACATCTGTGCTGAATTCGTTCACTAATGACCAGGCCCACAGCAGGGGACTCTGAGGGCCACTCACCCTCTGTCTTCCTGGGCTTCGTTTGCCCACAGCTTTAGCAGCTTCAAAACTGTCAGCCACTCCAGGATGTGTGGTTTGGGGAGGGGGTAAGGGGGTGGGAATTCAGCTGATGATACTCAGAACGGACAGCATGACAGCATCTCCTGAAATGATGTTTATAAGAGCTTCCCTCATCAGAATTCATTAGCATCACATTCACGGAGGACCTGTGTGGAATGCTGGTGCCTGCTGATCACCCCACATATACTGCACACCTGTTAGTGGCTAGGTTGGATGAGGAGGGGACAGAGTGAAGTGAGATTCAGTAAGGGCCTGGGAAAGGATCAGTTATTCAATTGGCAACTCATTAGCTGAGACCAATCTAGAGAAAATTAGTGTAATATTGGCTATAGAAAGTGGAACCTTGAATAATTAGTGTAAGTAAAAGACTGTCAGACTTCCCGTGTCATGTAGTACAGTGTGATGGGTATCAGCTTTAGAGACAAGGAGATTGGCTATATCATCCATTGATGTGTTTCTCTTGGAAAAGGCAGGATAGCTTCGCTATGCCTCAGTTTCCCCATCTGTGACATAGAATCATATAATTACTAGAACCTTCTAGTGAAAATAAATAAGATGAAGCATCTAATAACCTGATATATAATGGGTGCCTAAAGTATGAGAAAATATTAATATAGATCTTCGTGTTTACATTTTTCCTATAATTTTTTTCCTCTTTTGATAAAAGTGTTGTTTTGTGGACTTAGACTCCCTAGGAAGCAAGAAGTTCTGGTGTATCTGTGCTTAAATATGGTAGAGAAATATAGTGTGCATTATGTTGGAAATGTGTGCACTAGGTTGGAAATGGCTAACTAGCTAAGATACTTAGCTTAGGGAAGAATACTAAGATTCCACCAAAGTAAGAGATAAGAGGAGAGCAGCTTATTTGGATGTGGCATGCAGGAGAAGCAGGCTGCATGCAAGAAAATCAGGTTGCCACAAGAGAATCAGGCTGTACGCAGGAGAATCAGCTGCAGCAGGAGAATCAGAATGCACACAGGAGATCCTGGCTTCATATCTGTTTTGTAACAGCTGGAGGGATCTTTAGAAACTGGCTAATTTAGTCTCTGGTTAGCACAGTTGAGGCTGCTAAAAGCTCTGTATGTTGAGTAACTATCCCAGGATTTCCCTATGGGAGCAGAGCAGAAGCTATGTTTGAGTCCAGGGATTCTATGCCATTCCGTTTTCTATTGCATGTTTCCTGGGACAGCGATGGCAAGTAAATGAGTCAAAACTGCCAGGTTTAGGAAACAAGTTAAATCTCTGAGCTTGTGTTTTTGCTTAAGTTTGGGAAAGTACTGAATATATTCTTTAAGCAAGATTGTGTAGCAACCAAATCCCACTTGCTAGGAACCAAAGCAGAAAGTAAGAAGTATGGTCCATAGTCCTGATTCCGTGTGCCATGAACTGATTCTCATTGGGAAGTAAGGCAGCTGGCTGAAACCTGTCTCAAAAATGGTCCAGGGGAAACAAAGTTCAGACGGGAGAAATCTCATAGGCAACTGAGAGAAAGATTGAAATTATAGACATACAGATGTTGGAGTAGTTAGTGCTTCAAAGAGAGATGTTCCCTAAACATTCTCCAGTCCAACCAAAGAGAGCCCCCTTCGCTAAGTCTTGGATAACATGGTAGAGAAGAATCAGGACCTTTGAAAAGCACTTGAACATTTGTAAAGAGCAGGGGTAGAAACAGGAGGTCCTGAACTGGGCTGCTCCTCTTGAAGCCTTTGAGGACTTGGGTGGCCTGGATCCTGAGCTGCTGGAGGGAATGGATATGGCAACCGTATGCATCTTTATAATCATGGTGGCCCCAAGGAGCTTCTCTCTGATGCTGACTCAATGGTCATAGTCAACAGATGGACAGGCAACTAGGGCATCATGGGTCTGATTTTGTTTGCTTGGGGTTTTTGTTTTTTTGAGTGAAGTTCTCTTTATGCAGTGTGGGCTGTCCTGGAACTGGCTATATAGACCAGGCTGGCCTCAATCTCACATAGATCTGCCTGCTCTGCCTCCCAAGTGGTAGGATTAAAGGCATGTGCCATCACACCTGGCTTCTAGGAAACGATTTGGTTTGTGAGACGGAAATAAAAGCCTCCTTTCCAAGGAGACAGCACATGCCACATGAGAGAACAAACAGCTCTCAGAGCTTGAGAACCTACAGTTCTTTGGATAAAGAGAAGGTTAGGTGTAGGAGGAAGAGCCTGTGAATACCTGACTTTCTTTTTTGAAAAGACCCTGCAGATATTTACAGGGTTAAAAGTATTCTGAGCAGAAATATTTTATTCCAGGTGTTAGGGCTTTGACACTGGCTTTTTGAGGGGGATCCAGCGATCCCCACTGACAGAACATGCTACTGTGGGTTAATCAATTCAATTTCTACTGACAGTTGGCTCACTGGGGCTCATACTAACCCTCTGTTATTTCCTTAGTACTGTAGCATATAATGGAATAAGTGGGCTGAGCCCCCAGGAGAACCTTATTTGAGGACTTGTAACACAAGGATGTTATATTGAAGCTCCCAGACCTGCCCTTACCCCTATCCCCCCCCATATCGCCCCATCCCGTGCTTCCAGAAGAGTCAACTGAAAACAGAACACTTTCCTGAGGGACTGTAAGGATTTTTGGCATCATCAGAGCCTGTGAAATACACAAGGATAGTTATCCTTCTTCACCATCTTGGCTCAGATTGTCACAAGCTTAATCAGGAAGATATTCCTATTGCACCTGTTTGAGGTGTTATTACTTACTGAAAAGGATCAATCAGCAGGGATTCTGGTCCCTGGGACCAGAAAATGTGTGTTTATCAACTCCAATGAAAAGACTGATCATGAAGCAGTTTGCTTTGACCTACATGACAGAACAGACAGTCTACCTTCACTGCTTAATTCCAAGGTCATGTTCAGTGTTCTTCCTTGGTCATGCCTTAGTGCATAGGAGACTTGGTCATCTCATCTCACCGTTGGAAAGGATTGTATTTCAGTTTGTCACATCGATGGCGTGTTGGATAGTCTGGAGAGTGGAGGAGCCTATCTACTTACCCCTTGATAAGAAGCGTCAGAGGGTCCTGACATGTAAGGCAAGTTCTTGAGTGTCAGTGAGATATTCCTCCCCAAATGAGATCTTAGTCTACAATAAGATGCTTAAGTAGCAAGGACCTGCGTGATCCGATCTTAAGCTTCTGCTAAGGCCCAGGGACAAAACAAGGGCTATTGTTTGCCTAAGACACATGGCTTGAGCTGAGGTCTGTATGTCCCTGGTATGGTGGTCCTATGAGGCTTCATATAATTTCTTAGAGCCTTCCAGCATTAGTTTAATACACAGTAATATGTGACAACTGCTTAGAAGAGCTGACAACCAGAGCTGCTTAAGTTGTTCTAGGCCATCCAGGGCACTTCCTTTCTTCTTAAATGCAATACAATCTGGGTGGACTTTTAAATCACCTGATCAGTAAATTTGGGAAACTCAAACACAATAATCCAAAGACATGTTCTCTATCAGTGTTAATTTGCCTTAAGGACTGATAAGTTATTTTCTACCAATGAAATAAGTCAATTCAAGCCAGATTATAGTATATAAACGCAGGATTATTGAGAAGCAACTCTCAGGCAAGTTCGCTGGTCTGTAGGAATGAGGCCAGGGAAATTGCCATGGGAAGGGAGACAGAGAGGAGGGGGAGGGGAAAAGAGAGAAAAAGCATACACACAAAGGGAGCGAGAAAATGGAGAGAGAGAAGAGAGAGAGAGAGAGAGAGAGAGAGAGAGAGAGACTCTAAAATGTCTAGACTATATGGGAAAGAGCCTCTGGGAGAGGAAAAGCCCAGCCCCTGGACTGGAAAGTTCAAGGGCAGGGTATGTCATGTAAAGACTGAGGGATTATGGGAGAACCTGGAGGCCAGGTCCACTTTGGTATGTTAAATATGTACATTTAGCTGTTCGTCCTGGGTCTGAATCCTAACAAGTATGCCTGGCAAAGTCAAGTTAATCTGGCACGTTAGTTCAGAGCTCATATTTGCAGCAAGGGAGATTGGAGTTCAAATCCAATATAGCCCACTGTATTAGCTCCCTATCATCACCACAACAAGCTATCAACAAACTTGGCTTAAGATGATACACATTAATTTTTGTACAGTTCTATAGCTCAACAGTATATCATTGATCTCATTGGGCTAAAATCCAAGTGTTGGCAGGACAGTGTTCCTCATGGAGACTCCAGGGGAGCTTCTCTTCTTGGCTTCACCAGCTTCTAGAGCCTGCTTTCTGCATAAACTGACAACATGACAGGTCCATGGTGTGGTTAAGAGAAAGGTTTTACTGTAGCTACAAGGAGAGAACAGCCAGGGGCATCTGGAAGAGTCCAGAGCACAAAGAGAGTAGTAGATTGACCATAGCCACCAGAGACCTGACCAGGAGAAAGGCGGGAGCAGGGGTGTATTGGGGGAGAGACAGAGACAGAGAAGACCAAGAGAGACAAAGAGAGAGCATAAAGAAAATGGCAGGGTTATAGGAAGACAGGATTGCTGAGGGAGGGAAGTTCCTGAGTGGAGGTTGTTTGGGGTGGTAGGGGGGAGGCGAGGAGCTGAGAAAAGCCAGGATGCCTACATAGACTCTGACTGTGTAACAGGTACTTGTGATACTGAGGGAGCCTGGAGAATGTGCTTTGGTATGTTAATAGGTACCATGGATAGCCTTTGTCCCTTCAGCAGGGGATCAGGGAAGCAGATCCTTTGGAGAGGGGAACCAGCTTCATGAGTTCCTTGGGAATGTTGGCTTTTGACTATAGTCAGAATTTGGGAAAATGGAGTTTTCCATTGGATTTGACACCCACTCCCTGGAATCACAGCCCTCTCTCCCCTGCCTCCACCCCCAGTGTCAAAGACAGCATTGTCACATCTATTTGAGGATTCTTTCACATCTACGTCTCCTTCATCCATGTATAAGAACACTGTTGCTTGTCCCAGAAGCACTACGTTTATCTAGAACATTCTTCTGATTTTGTGGTCAGATGATTAGCAACTTTATTCCTATCTTCGATCTCCCCCTTGCCTTGGAATCAAATTTAGGTTCGTAGAGTCTAAGGTCATCAGAGGGAGGCATTGTCTTGCTTACCACATGCACTAAATAGGTGTATTACTTTGAGGAAGCTACTAAACGCCTTAATCCTAAAACCTTTCTCTTGTAAAGTAGGATGATTCATGAAGTGAGAGAAGAATTACTTGAACTGAATGTACCTCACAAACGTAGCCCAGTACTTAACACACATTAAACCATCCCTGTGTGTTCCTTCTTCACTCTCGTAAATAAGCAAGTACTGATCCAGAACTCCCACGCCTGTGCCATAGACCATGATGACTTTAGATGATGCTTCCAGATATCTCAGCTAGCAACAGGGGCAGAAAAAGCCTCTGTTGTTCATACCTCCTGCTTGCCTTGAGCCTGGCTGATGCATCCCCTCCCTGAGATGGATGCTGCACTTGCCACTGTCAAGGATGTGGGTGTTTGGCACTGATCATCTTGAGAAAGAAGTGAACTTGGTGTCATTAGAACAAATGACTCAGTGGATATCAGTCTGGCAAGCAGTTCCTGCATCTAGGAATGGCCACAGACACCCCAAAGAAACCAGTCAGGGCCAGTTCTGGCTTGAGATACAAACAAGCATACTGTGATGTATACTGCTTCAGGTACCCTCCTCTTTTGCAGTCACTTGCTGCTTCTGACTTTAGGAAGTAGCTAGTGGAAGCATCCCACAGTCTCCTGGGGCAACCGAGAAATGGAAGGTAAATCCCTGTGTCATGAACAGACAGCTCTCTCGGTCTGATATCCTGATTCTGTGCCCTGAATCCTGCCTTTAGGCTATACTTTTTCCATGGATTTCTCAGCTCACAGAATGGCCTTATGGGAGGGCAATGGACCACTTTGGGTTTCACTTCCTCTCTTGATGGCCTGCTCCTCTGCTCTTATGTTCAGACTCAGCACAGAGCTGTCCCTGGCTGCACTCTTAGGCAGGCTCTCCCTTCTCCTAGGCTTCACTCCCTGTCACTCCACTTACTTGGACCTTTGTTGTGTTTGTTTTATGCTGTGTCTGTCCTTAGATTCTGATTTCTCTTAATCCTTGGGCTGAAGTGAGTTGAAAAGAGCAGGAGAAAGAAGTTGATAGATATCTGTTTCAACAGAACTCCTGATGATGAGTCTTTCCACCCACCAAGAAAGCATTGCAAAGTCAGGTGTGCATCTTGGTGTCTTACAGTGTCTTATGGGAGCCTCTGGCATTCTATGGATGGGGACAGTCATCCTGATATTGCCACCAGAGTTGCCCCATCCAAAATACCGATACCTTCCATCGAAGGTTCTAACTGGATCATCAGTCTTTGCAAGGTTAAAGGTACCTGTTTGATGATCCTTCGGTAATGAAAGAACATGTAGATCATTTTTATGTGTTTTTGCTGTTTTTTATACACACACACACACACACACACAGAGAGAGAGAGAGAGAGAGAGAGAGAGAGAGAGAGATACATGTGTGTATATGACGATATTTCAACAAAATGTCTGCCCTTATTAAGACTCATTTAATTCTGTAAAGTAGGATCAATATCCCTACCCCTCCCCAAATTCATCAAAGGATGAGATGTATTTGTTGTTTCAGTTATCTGGTAAGTGCTGTGGCCTCTTGACATTCTGGGTAACTTGACACTAGTCTCAAGTAGACACCTTGAAAAATAGACCTGTTTCCCATGTTGGCTACTGGCAGGACAAAGTGGCCTTTGGTTACTACGTGAGGCTCCAGGCACCACTGAAGTCTGGGCCACCAGCAGCTTGGCCATTGGCAGGTGCTTGGCTCCCTCTGGGTGACAGGCTTCCTCCAGCAGCACAGCTCTTGACAGTCACTTGTCAGCTCAGCATCAGATTTCAGCCTTGTTCTGATTTCCATGCCGTTGTGACCTCTGGTCCCAGGTTGATCACAGGCTTGCTTGTCATTTCTGGGAAGACTGACTGTCTTATTTACACACCCCTCCCCATCCACCCATCCTTTTGGCCTGTGAGCTAATCAGCTTTCAAGGTCCGTGGTGTTTTTCCATAAACCTCTTCCGTGCCTCATTGTCCATATTAATGTATTCAGGCAGCTGAAGGAGAGGTGTGGGAGGTGCCAGTCATGTCAGGGGTGAGGAAGATTTCTGTCAGTATGAAGCAGACAGAGCTGTGGAAGTAAATACCCTCTACCTTGAGACTGGTCCCTTGGACACAGCCTGTGATCAATCAGGACACAGGGCTGTACATCCAGTGGGATTCAGTTCTGTACAATCACAGATGAGCTGGAGATTAAGCCAGGGTCTGCAAGTAATAAATAGCACAGGACACAAACAAGTTTGAGTTCGTGTCAGTTGCAATTGGTTGGGGCAGCTGCATGAAGTTCTGGGTTCAGAATGCACTGAAGTCAGAGAAAGTAGAGCAGGCCTGCTCTCGTAATTGTGCCTTATGCTGGCAGAGTGCCTTTTGGTGGTGTCACGGCTACTCACTTGTATTTACAATCTGAGAAATGAAGTCCTGGTAAAATAAAAAGGCCTTCGTCACGTCAAATAACTTTTTGGTAGTAAATGTAAGAACAGAACTAAGATTATTCAACATTATGACTTTAATACATTTTCATCCTCTTAGGAAGGGAAGCTACGGAAACCAGGTGAGCTCGAATCCTCAATCCATTATCCAACTGTTCTGAGGCCTTGGGCATCACTTAGCATTTCTGTGATTCAGTTTCCTTAGATGCAAAACGGAGTCGAAACATTCACAACATTGTTGGGAGGTTGCATGTGGTCACGGTACAAGGCTCAGGGCCTCGCACGCACATGCTCAGTGTCTTTCCTTTATCCACAGGAAATGCTATGGATTATTTGAATGGCCATTTTTGGAAGCACTTTGAACATCACAGTGATGATTTGGCTATGCAGATCTAGTTTCTTTCCCTGGGAGCTAAGATGAACTTCAAGGTTTCTCCAGCTCTAAAATTATGTTTGTTTGTTTGCATGGCTAGGGATAAAGCCCAGGTCCTTTGAATGCTATAAAAATACTCAGTCCCAGACCAGAGCTCAAAAAATTTCTATAATTGCAGTTGACTTTCAGAACCTTTCTTTATTTGCTTCCATGAGCTGGTACTTTGGAAATTAGCCCTAGGACTTTTGGAGCCTGACCAAGGTCATTCCAGGTATAATACATTCTGATCTCCACGTAGTAACTCATAGCATAAGACATTAGTGCACTGCTGTTGTGTGGTGGGATGGATTCCTTTAACCTTTCAAGGACAGGGACTGACCTGAGTCACCACAGTGTCCCAGCACTCTGCACAGAGTCTAACACTCAAAGATGGTGGTTACTATCTGCTTGAGGGAAGACAAAGGGTTTGTCCACAGCTCAGAGAATTGAATTTTGCAGGGTTGGCTTGTGAGTCTGAGACTCTGGCCCAGTCTGTCACTTTTTCTTGTGACCACTTGCCTTCCAGGCATTAAATGGGGAAAGCATGAAATGACCTCTGTCTTTGAGGCAATAACTAAATGGACAGCAGGAAAGGGTGCCATCTGTCTGACAGGGTGGACTGAGCTGTAACATACCAGCATAAATAGTCATGGCTCCTCTGAGAGCCATACCAGGCACAGGTTAACTAGAACATTCTGCCCCTAGGAGGGAGGGAGGAATTGAAGGAGGGAGGGAGGAATTGAAGGAGGGAGGGAAGGAGGGAGGTAAGAGAGGGGTAGGCAGGACCCAGGAGCTTGACACAGTGAGGTTTATAAATAGGAGCATAGAAACTTGGGGGAGAAGCCAAGTGGGGCAAAGGAGAATGGGCAAGTCTCAGAGAGACCATTCTAAGATGCAAATAGCTAAGCAAACAGAAGCCAGATTTCTTGGAGGGCCACTATGTAGCCGTTCCCCTGATTAGGCTGGAAAACCAAATGGAAGCTGCAGAGAGACACGTCAACAGGAGGGAACACAAGCTCACACAAATTTCATTCTCTTTGCAGCTAGCATGCTAACTCTATGTTTCGTGGGCACCTGACTCTGGACTAAGTGTAGGGGGCACGACCATAATTAAGGCTGCATATTTGCTCCCATGAGTATTTTGTTACTCCTTCTAAGAAGGACCGAAGCACCCACACTTTGGTCTTCCTTCTTCATGAGCTTCATGTGGTCTGTGAATTGTATCTTGGGTATTTCGAGCTTTTGGGCTAATACCCACTTATCAGTGAGTGCATACCATGTGTGTTCTTTTGGAAGGAGGGGCTGTCCAGAGACTGCTTCACCTGGGAATCCATCCCATGTGCAGTCACCAAAGGTAGACACTGATGTGGATGCCAGGAAGTGCATGCTGACAGGAGCCTGATATAGCTGTCTCCTTAGAGGTCTGCAAGAGTCTGACATATTCAGAGGTGGATGCTCACAGCTAACCATTAAACTGATCATGGGGTTCCCAAAGGAGTGAGTGAGAGAGAAGACTGAAGGAGCTGAAAGGGTTTGCGGCCCCATGAGGAGAGCCACAAAGCAACCAACCAGAGCTCCTAGGGTCTAAACCACCAGCCTGGGAGCACATAGGGAGGGACCAATGGCTCCAGCTGTATATGTAGGGGAGGATGGCCTTGTTAGGCATAGGTGAGAGAGGAGGTCCTTGGTCCCATGAAGGCTGGACGCTGAGTATGGGGGAATTCGAGGGTGGGGAGGTGGAAGTGAGGGAGTGGGTGGGGGTACATCATCATAGAAGCAGGAGGAGGGAGGATGGGATAGGGGTTTCTGGGTGGAGGGAGGAGAAATGGGGAAAGGGGATAACATCTGAAATGTAAATAAAATATCCAATAAAGAAGAAGAAGAAGAAAAAAAATTAAGGCTCCGTCTTATAACCAGGAAGGGACACACATCGATTACAGTATTATGTGCCTCATCACAAGCTGTTTTGTATTGTATCATGCTTTTTTCCATGAATGAACACCATTTCTTCACCCTGACCACTTCCATTCCTCCTCGAGAATATATCTCTTTTCAGGTGTATTGTTTTCCATCCCAATCTCACTCTGGGTATAAAATGTCTGTCTCTGTTTCCCCTACCCTCAGTCCAGTGACAGAGTGGCAGGCCATCTGCAAAGTCACAGCCATCAGAGTGCACCTCTGGTGTTCCTCCACAGGAGCTCGTGAAGGAAAGGCCATTTCTCTCTGAACGTGAAACTCTGCCGGACTGAGGTCAAGCGTTGCCCAGATGGGTTTCTTGACTCAGAAATACAGGCAGTAGAGGGGAATAATAGTGGCAGCTAGGGAGAGGCAGAATCCACACACACACACTGACACACACACACAGTCACACAGAGGCACACACACATGTGCACATGCACACACACACAGATACACACATATGCATAGGCACACACGTGCACATACATGCACATACACATACATACATACATAGGCACACACATGTACACACACATGCATAGGCACACACATGCACATACATGCACATATATGCACACATGCACAGGTACATACATGTGCACACACATACACACACATGCACACACGTGTGCACAGACACATGAACACAAGCATGTAACACACACTATTGAGAGCTGAGTCCCCATCGTCCCCACTCTGAGCTTCTTTTCTGGTGCTTGCAGTCAGTGTCTGGACTCCTGTGCTCTCCTTTCCCAAAGTATGAAGGAACTAAAACTTGCATTGAATTCCTCCTATGGGCATGGACCAAACAGTGTTCTAGGTATCTTGCATATAGACTGACTTAATTCTTAAAACAGTCTGTGAGACAGGGACAGGAAGCACCACTTCTACATAGAAAGTGAGTGATATTACATAAGTTGCTTAAGGTCACTGAGCTAATAAGTGACAGGAATCAAGACAGAGGCCATCCCAGGCTTCATGTTGAGCCTTGGATAAACACAAAGAAATATTTTTTTCCTTAGAAATTCTAATTTATTCAGCTTAAAAGCTAAGCTGAATCAAAAAAAAAAAAAATGAGAGTAAGCTGTGAGATTGCTTTTTCTGAATTCTAAACATAGCTTAAACGTATTTATTTTTTAACAAAATAAAATATAGTAAGATAAAACAAAACCATTATATTGAAGTTGGACAAGGCAAGCCAACAGAAAAATAAAGAGCCTCAAGAGAAGGCACAAGAATCAGAGACCCACTTGCTTACACCCTCAGGAGTCTCAAAAGTACTAAAGTGATGGCTATAGTGTTTATGCAGGGGACTGGTGCAGACCCCTGTGCCTGCTGCTTCAATGTCTGTGAGTCCATATGAACGTTGCTCAGCTGTTTTAGAGGACCCGTCTCCTGGTGTGCTTCCTCCCTTCTGTCTTCTCCATCCCTTCTGCCTCCATCTCTTTTCCAAGAGATTCCCTGAGCTCTGAGGGGAGGGATTTGATGGAGACATCTTGTTTAGAGCCTTGTGTGCCAAGTTGTTTCTCTGTATAATACTTGGCTGTGGGTCTCTGTATTTGTCCCCATCTGCTGCAGCAGGAAGCCTTTCTGATGATGGCTGAAAAGGCACCAGTTATGAGTTTAGCCGAATGTCATTAGGAGTCATTGGTTTCGTCTTATGTTTTGTTTGTTTGCTGTGTTTTGGTTTGGTTTTAAGACCAGTGATATTTGGTTTTACCCTAGGTTGTCTATTGTCTGGTTCATGGTCATCCAAGCAGTATCAAATTTAGGCTCCATCTCATGGAGTAGCCTCAAGTCAAATTAGACATCAGTTCATTACTCGCACAAGCTTTGTGCTGCTGTTGCCTGAGCATACTTTGCAGTCAGGACAGATTATAGAGCAAAGGATTAGCACAAAGAAATATTTTCAAGCTAGGGCAACAGCCATAAGGAAGGAGGGAGAGGAGGGGTGTGACCTGAGCCAAAAGCTGATGGGTAAGAAAGGAGGGCAGGTTGGAGTGACAAGTAGAGAACCTGATGAGCTAAGCCGGGGCTTCCATTTCCTTGGCCCCAGGATTGCCAAGCCTGTGGGCCCCTGATTCCGTTCCCAACTCTTTGCAACCCAATGTCCAAGAGTTTGGGAACACCTAGTCCCCAGCCTCATCACGGGCCTTGAATCTCCTACACTTTGTTCCCAACTTCTCTGTACAGTTTTCCAGTGGCGACTGTCCTTAGCTTGGTGCTGTTGTCTGGAAGTGCAGAGAGGCCTTCAGTGGAGACTTCGGGTGTGGCTTTGTAGGCAAAGGCCTTCTCCATGCTCCCCATGGCGGTTCTTGATGAAAGAGACAGTCCATGTTTATTCATACCATTTATTGACTGGAAATAGATGCAAAACCAACTCCTCCGGGTGGGCCAGAGATTAAATACCTTTGCAAAAAAGGATTCTAGGAAGGGAAGCTTATTGGCTAAACCCTTAGGGCCTCTATATACTTCATGAGATGGAGAACTCTGTTCTAGGCTGCGTGACCAACGTGGGAAGTATGGACATGTTCCAGGCCCGGAATCTAGTAGGGAGAAGGAGGTACCTACTTCAGGTGGGTACCTGGGTACCAGAGTCTCAGACCCGCTCTACCTTACCAAGTTTCCTGCCTGGTCCGCTGTCCCCCAGCTCCTCCTTCTCTTTTTATAAAAGAGATGTGTCATCGGAGTGACTATCTCTAATGTTATTTGTAGTGAAAATTCTGAGTGGGATGGGATGTAAGCATCATCAAATACAACATAAGCTAGAGGGGTAGTGAGGGGTAGGGGCTAGGAAGACAAGGGATTATTGAACCAATTAATTGAGACCTTCTTGGTTTTGCCAAAAATAGGGGGAAAGGTCAGGAGGATGCTGACCTCAATGACTGGCAATGAAGTAAGGGAGAGGAGACCATAAATGACAGAGGGACTGGACAGACATGTCAGAGTTGTGCCCCATAGGCCTCTAGGGACAGGTTCGGTGGGGAAAAAGGATCAAAGGTGGCTTCCTGGCTGGGAACAGTGAGTTCAGGAACCCCACAGCTGGGCTGACTTAGTGGGACAAAGAGCCACGCATGCCAGGTGCTGGGGTCTTTGGGCTGAGGAAGAAGAAAAGGAAATGGACTCACATTTAGCTTTCTGTTTAGGAGATGGTCTCCCTTGGTGCAGTCTTTCTGATTTATTTAGAAACACACACACACACACACACACACACACACACGCATAGATACACACACAGACATACACATCCACATACACGCATACACAGACACACATACAAACACATAATACACATTCACACATGCACAGACACAGACACATACAGACATACACACACATACACACAGACACACATACACACAGAGACATATACACAATACACATACACACACACAGACACAGACAACACACCATCCACATCCAAACATGCACAGACACATATACACACAGACACACATATACACAGAGACACACATACACACACAGACACACACAGACACACACAGACACAGACACACACAGACACACACACAGACACACACAGACACACACAGACACAGACACACACAGACACACACACACACACACACACACAGACAAACACATAATACACACACACACAGACACACACACACGATCCTCAGCAAACAGCTCTAGCTAATTAGAACCTAACAACATTACTCCATTTTTGTAATAATTAGCGTTCTTTTCAGTGGCTGCAAGCTCTCTGACACTGGCTTTCTATTCGAGGTAGGTAAAGCTCCTTTCAAACAGACCCAATTAGTGTAGCTGTGCACAAATCTGACAAGCATCCTGAAGATACGGTCAGAGTGACTGAAGAAAGGAGGGACGGGAGGATATGACAGAGAGCGAGGCACAAACCCTGCGAACTGAATGGTTTCTGCTGAGAAACGTTGCTGTTTGCTGACCTTGGCTTCCCAAACCGGTTTACTGGGAAGACGATATTTTCTGGGGACGAGATTTCATTGCTTAGAAAAAGACAGAGACACTTATCTGTCATTCTCAGGTACTCTGGAAATGGAGAGGAAAGTCTGGTAAGGCAGTGGGGGAGAAAGCAGCCTTCAGAGGAGAGAAATCACCCATAGTGCATTTTCAGGAGACTCAAACCCCTGGCTCGCATGTCCAGACCTGCATGTTGATTTCCATTTTGGGAAGAGACACAATAGGTCAGTGATAGGCTCTGCTCTGGGAAATCACAGCTCTATAAGCCCAAGTGTTGAGGGATAAGACGGCTACTCAGGTATCCTCCAGAAAAGAGCCATGGATGTCAGGAATTTGTACTGAGTGACTGTCAGTCACATTGGGATCTTCGCTGTTTGGGAAGGAGGCTATCACCCTGCAGAACCTTGAGTTTTGCTGGAAGAACCACGTGCACATGCTCCCCTGTGAACACAGACTAGGGAAAAAACCAAACAAAACAATGAAGCAGTCAACCAAGGCCTGAGGCCCTTTAGTTAGGCTATAAAAACTTGAAGTTAATAAAAACTCCTTTCTGGCCTGTTTTTCTGTGACATTAGCTCAAGTTTGTAGAAAGCACTTAGAATAGGACAGGAGGCATATGGAGCATTATGTAAATGTTAATTTTTTACTCTTCTTGTTTTATTGTTATTCTTTTTGTCCTCACCCTGGGAGGCAGATAAGGCCTGGCAGTGGCCAAAGTTAGTCATTTTACATATAATGGAAAGAAACTTAGAGCGATTAACTTGCTTAATTCATGCAGGAAAATAAACAGCAGAGGCAGGGTAGCCAGATTTTGTAACACCTGTTCTCATGGATGACTTCATTTGGCACTTAATAGCCCTCTTGGTCACTCAGATACAGGACAGTGTTCATGAGCAAGGTTCTTTGTATGTGACTGGAGGAGTTGGTGAGCAGGTCTCAATTTTTGTTGTTGTTTTGTTTTCAAAACAGGACTTCTCTGTGAAGCCCTGCCTGTCCTAGAACTCGCTTTGTAGACCAGGCTAGCCTTGAACTCACCGAGCTCCGTCTGCCTCTGCCCCCGAGTGCTGGGATCAAAGGTGTGCATCACCACCAGGTTGCCTTGAAGCTTTGATCCTCTGCCCACACTGGCAGAGCTCCAAGATTCTTAGGTGTGCACCACCATTCCTGGTCTATGCAGTGCTGAGAACCGAACCCCAAGGCTTTGTGCATTTGTATGCTAGGCAAGCACTCTACCAGACCCAGAAGTGGAGCTGAAACCACAACAAGTATTTGCTCACCTTATTGTTAGCATTCTGTCTAAACTCCACCTCCACAGTTACCTGGCAACAGCCAGGTAGCCCTGCCCACTATTATAAAAGGGGCTGTCTGGCCCCTCCTCTCTCTCTTGCCCCTTGACCCGCTCGCCTGCAGATTGTATCCGACCCTCTCCCCTTCCCTTCTTCCTCTCTCCACGTGGTCATGGCCGGCCTCTACTCCTCTACCTCTCTGCTCTCCCTCTCCTCTCTTCTCTCCGCCTAAATAAATATTCCCTTTGTGAAACCCTCTGCCCTGGCGTCTTCTGTTCCAAGCTGATCTGTGTCAAGATAACAACACTTATAATTTGGAGCTGGTTTTGATAGAGGCACTTTGTTATAGATTACAAGAACACGTTCCATTCCATGGGAAGAAGTCTGCACACACACACTAGCAGTGCTTTGTTTGTCTTGAGTTATATTAAACTAAATGTTATCCAGAAAGCAAAACTTGGTGGCCTTGGTGTAAAGGAGTTCTCTTCCTGCTACGATATAATAATAATACAATAACAATAATAACAATAATAAGGGAAAAGGAACCTCAGAGATAAAACCCATCAGGTTAGAGTATGAAATACACATCTTTTCTATCAAAGGTCATTAACTTCCAAAAGTCAATACTCGATAAGCCTCTTCCATCTCAAAACACTTGCGTGTGAGTCTGTTTGCTCATCTCCTAGGCACTTCTGAGACTTGACTCTTTATCACACCATACCCTTTTATGCCAATTATGAATTAGTATCAGACTGTGAAGTTGGGCTTCACAGTGAGAGACAGTTACTACCTGGGTTAGAAAGTAAATACCCAATTAACTGCATGTAGCTCAAGTTGGGTAGTGGCACACCCATTTTGAAAAAAAGAAATTGCCTTTCCAGGTTGATTTTGCTTTTTCTGTGCATTTCTTTGTATGGCACCAAGAACATTCTCTTCAACTAGAGGGGTTAAACTCATCATGGTATTGGTATATTGTGTTTATGCCCAGGGAACAATTTGTCCACTATCCATTCTTTATCATAAGAATACACATTTTGTGTAACCAAGCCTTGTTCTTGGGAATCATTTTGCTTTACCGTCTTTGCCCCTCCAAACTTTTGTAGCAAATGTTCTTTTAGTCAAAGAGACAGAAGCCTGATATAGCTGTCTCCTGAGAGGCTCTGCCAGAGCCTGACAAATAACAGAGGCAGATGCTTGCAGCCAGCCATTGGTCTGAGCACGGGTCCCTAATGGAGGAGTTAGAGAAAGGACTGAAGGGCTGAAGGGGTTTGCAACCCCTTAGGAGAACAGCAGTATCAACCAACCAGACCCCCAGAACTCCAGGGACTAAACCACTAACCAAGGAGTACAGATGGAAGGACCCATGGCTCCAGCTGCAGATGTACCAGAGGATGGTCTTGTCAGGTATCAATGGAGGGGAGGCCGTTGGTCCTGGGAAGGCTCGATGCTCCAGTATAGAGGTATGCCAGGGCAGGAAAGTGGGAGTGGGTGGGTAGGTGGGGGAACATCCTCATAGAAGCAGGGGGAGGGCAGATGGGATAGGGAGTTTCCAGAGGGGAAACCTGGAATGTAAATAAAGAAAATGTCCAATAAAAGAAAAAAAAGATAAAAAAATATTTTTTTGGTAGGATAGACTGAAAAATAGAATTGCTGGGTCAAAAATTGTATAATTGTTCCCCCCAAGCTATAGGGATTTGAAGACAAACCATTCCTTTGTTTACCTCGTAGTGAACACTTGTACAGATTTCTTGGCATCAGGACAGTTTTTAAGGTTTATTTTATGTGTATGAAAGTGTTTGCCTACAAGTCTGTATCTGTGTGTGTATGGCCTGTAGGGGCCAGAAGATCCAAAAGGGCTTTGGATCTCATGGAACTGGAGTTGCAGAAGGTTTTAAATTGCTATGTGGATACCAGGAACTGAAGACAGGTCCTCAGTAGGTATTCTTAATCTCCAGCCATCTCCTGTTCCCCATCATTTTCCATCTATTCATACGTAGTACTGTATTTCTAAAAAGTTTTTAAGATTAAGTTGTAGAAACCGCCCTCTGTTACCCCAAACATTTCAGCATATACGTCCTCAAACAAAAACACTTCTTTAACAGAATCACAGCGTGTTATTAATCTCTGAAAGTTAAAATAAAACTATTTATATATTTTTATATTTATCTATCTTCTGTTGATCAACTATCTTTTATTTATCATCAACCATATGTGTTATATCTATCATCTATCATATATGATATCATAGATATCATATCTATCATCTATCGTATTTATTGTATCTATCATCTACATATCTATCATCTATCATTTATTGTAACTGTCATCTATATATCTATCATTGATTCTAGCATACTTGTTATATCTATCATCAATCATTTATCATATCTATCATCAATCATTTATCAAATCTATCATCTATCATTTATCAAATCTATCATCTATCATATTTATTGTATCTATCATCTATTCTATCATATTTTCACTAATTCTATCACCACTTAAGAGAAATTATAAGTCTTGATCCATGTGTTGAGCTCATCTGTCTCATGCCTTTGGTTCCCTGAGTTTGAATAGTCTGGTTCTTTGCTGTTAGTGACACTGATTTTTCTCAAGAGTATGGGTCATTTAGCATAATGTCTCATTGTGAAATGGCTTTGGCTGGCATTTCCCCATGATTAGACTCAGGTTATAGATTTCTGGCAGAAATACAACAGGAGTACATTGTGTTCTTTTTGGTGAATGATCTTATGAGGTACATTAGGTCTCTTGTGTTTCTGTGATGTTAACCTTGGTCAAGGTAGACCACTCTTCCCATTAGGAGGAATGTCTTCCCTTCGTAATTAATGATTATGTTTAGTGGGAACTCTCTGAGACTGTGTAAGTATATTCTTATTCTTCATTTTTGATTTCTTAGTTTTTGCTCACCAGGTTAAACATTCAAATCAATAGATGCTCAGGCCAGTTGTGAGAGTTGCTGATGGAAGTGTTAGGTCTTCATCATTCATTAGTTGGCTTTGTAATTTAAGAAAGGCATTTTTTTTTTTCTGCCCAACTTACTTGTTTGTATCAGCATATTTGATCTGTTGCGTCACTCTGTGTTGTGATGCTCAGATTGTCCCAGATTTGGCCCGAGGTAACAGAATGGCTTCCGTGTCCCCTATTCTCTGAGGACTTCCTTCCTTTCTGTATCATTGGGTTATTCTGACATGACAGCACATCTGCATCATAACAGGGGTACCAGGGAAGCCACAGCTCTGCAACGTCTCCTGACTTTTGTATTTCTTCCCGATTCCCTCTACTCTGAATCTGTTTCCTCTGAGAGTATCACACTCGCCAGACAAATAGGTGTGGGAACAAGGAACTCCTAAGTAGCCGCCCTGCACAAAGAACACTCAGCTCTAAAAGCCAAGACTGTTAGTGTTGAGAGCTTTTTTCTACTGATTTTTGTCCCAAATCTATGTTTTCCCATTAAAATGTGTAGTGGGAGAAGTGAGGAGCTGGTGTGAATCAACTCTAGAGAAACCCTCTAGGCCCATGCACTTGGGAGTAACTAGCCAAGGACATCCCCCCCCCCGCCCCCCGACTTGATAATCTCCCATGGCTGTCTCTCATTGGCTACACTTATGTAGACGCTCAGGAACAGACAGCTAGCTAATGCAGTCCTTAGGGGTCAGCTTCCTGGGATACAGAGTGAAAAATAGAGGCAGGGGCAGCAAATTGGGAGAGGACATGCATTATTCTGTACTTCTATCTTCAGCATCAGGACAGTCCTGTTGATGATCTGATTGTCTCATTCATTTGTTCACTAGTTACTTGGGTTGACGGAAGCCTTCTCAGAAACCTTCTTCATATCCCCAGCCGGAACTTTCCTCTCTTTATTCCTTACCCCTTTTAGTATCCCTGGGAGTTAGTGCTCACATAATCTGTCTTCTTCATGAGGGTTCTGAGCTCCTGCTGAGCAGGGCGGACCATTTATTCAGCAGATATCCCTGTGGATTGGTACAGGAGGCTGACCAGCAGTATACAGAATGTGCTCTGAAAATGTCTATGGGGCTGTGTCACTGGATTGAGCTGCTGAAGACCTTGCTTGAGATGGTGCAGTTGTCAGTCAACGGCAAGCGTTTGGGCCATGTATGTTCTTGGCTCAGAGAGCACAAGCATTCGGGTCTCCTGAGAGACTTCCCAGGGGTTATGAGATTGACTGTGGCTGACCTTGTTAAATCTTGACTGGAGGTCTGGGACTTCCTGTTGAGAGTCAGCAGGCTGCCATCACAGTTCTGGTATGAGCATGTGAAAGATGTACACCCTTTAACTGAGTCAATGGCCTTTGGAGCTAAGCCATCCAGTCTCCAGTCCTGGCTCTGACACTTGCTAGCCATGTGATCTGTGGGAAGGGAGGAAAGATCCTCCTTTAACCAATCTACAAAATGGGACTACAGAGCAATCTGGTAGGACTGTTGTAAATGCTTTCTGAATTCTTCCTTCATACCCTGGACAACATTCTCACCACCCCCACCCCCAACACACACACACACACACACACACACACACACACACACACACACACACAGCATTAGGTTAGGAGTGGGATAAGAAAGAAAGAGAGAGAGAGGGAAGGGGAAGGAGAGGGGGAGGAGAAAGAGAAAAGGGAGAAGAAGAAAGAGAAAAAGAAGAGGAATAATAATAATAATTTGGAAGTCTGTGTGTTCTATTCCATCCCCACCGCTATGACCTTGGTGCAGCCCACCATGCTTGCATACCTTTCAAGAAACCATGACTGCTCTCCTTCCTCTAATCCACCTCCCATGGCACCCAGGGTGACCCTTTGAAAATGCAAATGAAATCATCTTTCTCCTTTTAAGCAGGGTATCTCTAGAGAGTAAAGCTCCAACTCTTGGTCTGCCTTGGTCTCTAGGTCCTGAGTGATCTGATCCTGAATGCTTGGTATCTGTGAGGGTCACCTCCTTTCCCTTCCATCCGCTGGGCTCCCCATACACAGCCCCATGCAATTCCTCAAACCTATTCTTTTTTCCTGGCCTTTTGTCCCCACTGCTGGACTACCTCCTTCTGCTTTCTGCATAAGGCTAACTCCAGAATGTTTCTTGGGAGGATGCTATTTCCTCCAGGAAGTTCATCAGTCCCCTTACTGAGAGGTTCCCACATCCTTGCTTTTTTTTTTTTTTGTATTTCCTTGAATTCTATTATGGAGAACCTTATGTTTGATCTGCTTATTGTTTCCTGTCCTCTGATAGACTATAAACTCTAGGAAGATAACCTGTTAGGGGTTATATTTAGAAAATGCCAGGGTGCGGGCCAGTTATCTAATTGCTTAGCTATCTATCTGCTTAGCTTTGGCTGCCATGTTCTGCACTAGAAGCGACCAGAAGCCATGGCACCACAGCTAGAAATGGCCAGAGGCCAAGCGTGCCACTAGACCCACAAGACGCCAGCATTGGGGATAGCTCTGTCAATCCATCACACTGTATCCACAAAGCTTGGTTGAACCCAGAAAATATCTGTCATCCTCATAGTACCTGGTAGAATGAAGACTCTCAATGCTTAACAATTATCCAATGGATTTATATATTTGAAAATGCTCAAATAACAAGATGCCCACACAATTAGAATTTTTACACAATATCTAACCTCTGATAGAGGTGGCTACCCAGGACTGCTTTCAACCCATGCGTCTTCCTCCATGGTTGATAGCCTCCTCCTTCTTCTCCTCCCCTTCCTCTTTGTCTCCCCTCCCCTTCCTCCCTTCTTCTCCCAGCTCCACCTCCTCTTCTACTGCCTAATCACTAAGCTCCACTGTGAATACAATGTAGCAGAATAAGTATCCTGCTTCAATAACCCCTGCCCTTATCACAAACCCCTTGTGCCACATGAAGGGCTGTGTTCAGGCTGAGATCAGTCCATCCTGTCTGGGTGGGGCATGGAGAAGAGTGGACTGTCACTGTCATGTGACCTGGTGACTTGGCCTCAGAGACTCTTGTAGTCTCCAACCTTAGGGAGTGAAGAGGAGAAACGATAGGTGAGAAGAGAAGAAACCAGAGGGAAATTACAGGTACGCTAACCACCAGTGCTTCCTGTATTCCATCCTCAGGAGTCCACTACTGCATCCAGTGAAGTTGTCCTGGTCCAATCAGCCTTAGGCCACAAGCTACTGTCCCTAGCAGACAGAATTGGGTTTACCAAAGAGAGATAAGGTAGCAGGGAGTTGGAGCAGGGGTTTTGTGGACCTCAGTTGGTATTTAAGTGAAGCAGAGTTTGATGAGCTTTAAGCAGATTGTGTACAGTGAGATCTGCATTGGCTCTGGACAGCAAATAGATGCAGATAGCAGTTTCCTTGGAAACCACAGATTGAGAGAGATGAGGAATGTTGTGTCTAGGAGTCCTTTGTTTGGAGCTCTCACTAGGCAGTCTATCAAGACTGCCTTTTTGAAATCAACATGACTTAGTGCTCCAGGGTGTGGGAGAGAGATTTCAGTTTTTCTGATCTAATTTCAGACCATCTTTCTTGATAAGTCCCTCAGTAAGTGGGAAAGCAGCAGTCATAATGAAGGCTTTGGTGGTTTCGTGACTCACCCCAGTAGTCTGCTGTGGAAGTCACTACAATACTCTGTGTCCGTTATCTGTCTTATCTATTTGTTTGTCTGGCATGATGAAGGGCCAGGAAAAGTTTTACTTTCTCATTTAAGACTAAGTTTAATTTTCTTGGGGTTCATCAGTATTCCCCCTTTCTTTGATTTCTATAATAAGCTCCCTCAAAATGGGTGCCTTAGAAAGGGAAAATGTAGAGTTTCATAGTTCTAGAAGCCAGGGTCCAGAAGCCTGTGGCAGGCCTAGGTCTGCCTCTCTCCTAGATTTTGCTTATTGTCTATTACCCATGGCTCTTGGTGTTTCTTGGTATGTGGACACATTACTCAAGTTGGCCATCATCATCACTACCACCACCATCATCATCATTATCATTTTCTTTTTTGACATAATGCCTCATAGAGTTCAGGCTGGCCTGGAACTCACTATGTAACCAGGACTGGCTTGACTTTCAGACCTTTCTGGTTCTACCTCCTGCTCAGTGGGATTTCAGGCATTTGTTTATGGTATGGCAGGGATTGAATACAGAGCTTCATGCATGCTAGGCAAGCGTCCTACCACTGAGCTCCATCTGCAGCCCCTTGGTCTCCATCTTGACCTGTTCTTTTTGTGCTTGTCTCTTTACATGAAGGTCTTCTGGTAAGGGCATGGTTCTATTGGATTAGTGACGCACACACTTCTAGCATGGACTCAGATCAGTTTAGCCAATTATGCCTCTAACAATTGTGTTGTCAAGTAAGAGTAAGAAACTTAGGGGAGATTAGGATCTCAATGGGAGACTTGGTTCAAGTCCTAACCATAAAGAACAGAATAAATCTGTTCCTAAGCTCCAGCCTTATGAGGAGCAGGCCTCCATGCTATCCAGATTGGGAGGGGCACTTGTTTGGGGGAATCTCAGAAGTGCATTGGGACCTATGTTTCTGTTTCAACACTGTCCTCCTGTGACTTGCACAGAGCTCAAACTCACTACACACGCTAAATCCCAGATCTGCAACATCATGTTTAAACTCCAGATCTGGATTTATTTGGTGCTGCGATTAGAATCCCAAACAGCAGCTGCTCCCTAAAGAATGCGTCTGAAGCAGCAGCAGCTCTTACGATGGAAGGGGTCAAGTTGGAGGGATGGGTTTGCAGAGGCCAATGAATTGAGGGTTTAGCACTGGGTGACATGGAAGCAAGAGGAAAGTACTGGATCCATCCAGACCGGCTTGTTAGTAAGCCCTGTGCTCTGTGTGGGCCATACACAACCCCTGATGGCTTTGCCTTCCTCACCCGTGAAGTAGAGTTAATATTACCTATACCAATGACTGGTGTGGGAATAAAGGGCAAAGCTGGGCCTAAGGCATTGAAGAAAGCAGCTGGCATGGATCAATGCAAAATGAACAGCAATCAAAGAAGACACAGGCCCAACCTCAGAGAAGGAAGTAATGAAGGGAAGACAGCTCCTCTGTCATTTCTTTTATTTCAACATGGAGTCTCCACTCCGTGGGGGTATGCACAGAAGTAGGTCTCTAGTGGGTCACGATCAAGTGGAGGAGACAGTGAGGCAGGTTTCGAGGTACTGCCAATCTTGACTAGACCAGGAGCCAGTCTCAGTGTAGACCCAGGTACCAAGTAAGGCAGTCCAGACCCTTGGCTTGCATTAGGCAGGCTATGTCCATCACATGATGTCACACCCCTAGTCTCCTTCTTTATTAGCATTTGGTTGAAAAAAAAAAAGTAGACATGAGTCCTTAGTGGCTAAGTTCTAGACGATACCCTCCCCCAGCCACCACTGCGAACAAGACACCTTCTATTCTAGAGAACTTAGCAGTTTATCAAGTACTGGGTGAAGTACCCTCCACCAACATTCCCATCTCGATTTCAAGGCAAACCCTTGGGGGTTAAGCAAACTTTGATGCAAGCAAGCGGCTGAATGCTAGGCTGCTTGATGAAGTCACTTATGTGCTTAACCCTCCCTCGATTTGTAGACATGATAATGATGGTATTCACAACAGTGCCCTGCTCATCAATAACACCAGCGTTCTGTGAAACCAAATATTTGCAGGGCCAGCAGCAAAGAGACCTTCAGCCGTTTCTCTTTTGGGGAGACAGTGTGACCCTAGCTTTGGGAGAGGTTATTCCCAGTACCAGAGGACCACACACACTGTCATTTTTAAACACTGTTCCTACATCATTTTACATGAGATGTAAACAAAGAGAAGCGATGCCCCTTGAAAACAACTCTGGGCACCAGCTTTTGGCTCATCCTGATCTTGGGCTTTGGGAACAATCTAATCCCTGAAAACATTTGCTTCCTTTTTCTTTCCAACTCCCACATACTCTCCAGAGCAGGGTCTAGGAACAGAATAAGAGGCGAGGGAGACGGAGGCTCAAGCTGTGATAAATGCAATGGGAAGACTCGCCATGATCTTACTTTAGCTTTCATTGCAGAATTTCTTTTGGATAATTACAGTTTGTCTTCCGCCTTTCCTCCACCCCATGCCATAATCTAAACTCCAGAGTAGCAATTTGTTTGGCTTGCTGCTGAATCCCTGGCACCCTGCACAGTGTCTGGCACTCGAGAGCACATGTTGATGAAATAGAATCGATTGAATGACTGAGATCGGCCACAGGGATTGTTTTAAATTCTGACAGGATGGAGGCCTAAAATCCAACCTTCTATATTGTCTCCTGGAAATTCTATTCAGTATGTCTGGCTTAGGGCCCAAGAAAAGGCTTCTAAAAAAAATCTTCATATATCTGGAAGGATCCATAAAAAAATTAAATCACTTTGGCTGCATGTGGGAGGGGCTTTGGGCGATTAGAGGCCACAGATGACATGGAGATTTAACAGAGTACCACATTAGTGGCTTTTACTGTGAGCAGAGCATTACATGCTCATGAAGAAAGTACAATTTAAGTTGAATATTAAAAACAATTAAAGCCCAGCGATTTTGACTATGAGCCAGAATTGAAATTGCCTCTGGAGACCAGTTATTTCAAAAGAGTAGAAGTCCCAGGCAACTTCCTGTCTCACAGTCGTCCTCTGGATGGTTTCTTGTTTAGTCACTGAGGGAGGGAAGTCTTTGGGGTTCTGAGATACACAAATGTGGGGGTTTCTGCTCTCTTTAGTCAACAAGAACTTGGTTTGGCTGGGATACTGAAGAACAGTGGATTCCCTCAACACCAGCACACTGAGATAGGATTGTTCCTGGTGGTGATTTTCCCTCGTGTTGTTATACTCTGGATTGTGTGGACAGAACAGCCACATGCTAGTTTATCTTTTACAAGTCCATATTCATTTACTTCATGTTAGAAGGCAGACCAAGGGGGCCTGGCAACAGCTAAAGGTATTCAGGCTAGCTCTTGATTCCGGTTTCAGAAATTTTATCCTCGTTTTTTCCCCCATTATTATTCAAAACTTCAAAGCTACCAAGCCCTTTCTGTCCTTTAAAGCCATGGGAAAAGAGTCTGACTGCTTTTTAGAGTTCCAGAAAGGCTCAGGGTTCCACAGTCCTTGTGATGACCCAGCGGTGAGGGTAGAGTGGATTGTGTGTTGGGTTCAATGTGTGTCTTGGTATTTTGTCTGGCTGGGCTCAGATCCTGGCATTACTACCTGCTGTGTGACCGAGTAAATCCTTCCTAGAGCCTCAGCTTCTTAAGCAGAAGGATGGTGATTGTAACAGTATATATAACTCAAAAATCTCAAGTTTGATAAGCATGTGCTCTGTTTTTAAGGCTGACTTCAGCCGGGTAATATTTATAACAACAATCCATGGTTTGAAGGTCCCTACCAAAACCTGAGGCTGGTGAGATAGCTTAATGGGTAAAGGTGCTTGCTGTTGAGCCTGACAATCTGAATTCAATCCCTGGATCACATGGTGGAAGGAAAGACCACACAAGCTGTCCTTTGATTTCCACCCATGTGATGTGACAGATGCATGCTCTGTCTCTTCCTCTCTCTCTGACACATAAATAAATAAAAATCTATAATCCTCACTGTGGGTGTCAGAGTGCAAGGGTTTAACTTAACCACAGCATTTGGATGTAGGACCTCTGGGAAGGGACCTAAGGTTAAGAAGAGAAGAGATTTGAAGCAGGCCATTCTGTCTTGGCATGTGATGCCCTCTGCCACCTTGAGTCCCAAAAGAGTCTCCTTAGTATCTGATCTTGAATTTCCCATCCTTCAGAATCATGAGCCAAATAAACACCTATCCTTTATAAATTGATAAATATGTTACTCGATTATAGTAGTGGCAAACACAGTAGGACACCATATCAGAACTCTTGGCGAAATCTGTTAGACTTTCTGAAGCCCCTTTGAAGAGGAGGCCAGAGGGATGATGGGATTGCACTAGGCAGTATGAGGAAGTCTTTAAACCCTCTAAGTTACCTCCCTTCTAAGAGTCCCTCTCATTCCGGATATCTCCTCCAGCTTTCCTTCTGGGTACCTGCCTCTGGTCTCTTTCCACTTCTGCATCACACCTTCCTCTCACGGCAGGGTTCTAGCCATAGAGTGCTGCCTGAGAGCCAGAAGAGGTTCAGAAATATCAGCCAGCCACTCATCTAAACCCCAAAGTTTAAAGCTCTCCCTGGAAACTCTGGTTGGGAGAGCATGATGAAGATGATCTCTTCTGCAGAAATGACCATGCCAAGTTCCAGGGCTGAATCAGTATACTGGCCACAGGTAGAGAAGCTGAGAAGTACCTGGCTTTGTATCACCACAACTGGACACCTGATGTGGTCATCAAATGGTGTGTGGAAACCCTCACTGTCCACTGTGACAGCTTAGTGACAGCTGCAGGAACAGCAGCTGGAGGTTGTGGTCATGTGATCACATCTTCCTGGGTAGCCCTGGAGGCCTGTAATGGTAGAGCTCTAATCTCACTGATCTGGCGCTCGTCTCTCAGAGCACAAAGGCTTTTTGGTGCTTTAGTGAAGCCCTCTGTGTGTGGCAACCCCTTAGGAGTCTCCTTTCCTCTACTGGACTTACAGTTAGAGGCAAGACAGAACTCCTCCACAGGAGTCCCCTGGGGAGTATTGCTGGCAATCCGAGCCCTGGACAGAACACGAGGTCAACAGAGGATAGTCTCTGGGTGTCAGAATGAAGAGGTGCTCCTGGAGCTCACTGAGGGGGATGGAAGGCTAAAACTAACAATACCATGGACATCTTAGACAAATAACACAAAGAAGCCACCCAGGCTCTTAAGGGTGGGTGTGCAGAAGTCATTCGGCTCTGCTGGGCTCCATGAAGTCCCGAAGCCACTGCCGGCTTAGAGAGTGTTATTTTCCATGGGAGTCAGCCAAATTACAGTGGGGTTGACAGAAGTTGTTCCATGACGTTGCCAGGGACAAAACAAAACATTCGCTCTCTGGGCAAGGAAACCTCACCGCCCACAACGTCACGGAGGGGCAGGACACACGCACACCACGTGTACAAAGCATATATGCAAACACAGTCTGGGTAATTAGTAGTCTTGGCTTTCCTGGAAGGCACATGCTTTTCGATTTAGTGGGTTGACAGGAAATAGTCTAAATCTTTGCCAAGTCGAGGGGTGGCAGAACAGAATTAGCCAGTTAATTCTGTATTTTTACCAAAGAACTAGTATGAACTTACTTTTCAGCGGGGATTTTCAATCCAACTTTCAATTTGTGTTTTTTTAGACTGTTCACACAATCTGCAGAACAACTGTGTTCACTTTGGGGAAAGTAAAGGAAGCTTAAGCCCGCAATGGAATCTCTTGCTTTAATTTTAACATTGGAACATCACCAAAGCTATTGGATGTATCAAGCCTGGGATATTTTTGAAGAGTATTTAGTCCTAGAGCATGTGGTTTTATTTGTGGGCATCAGTAAAAATGTTGACTAATTAACCAGAATTGGTTTTGAAAAATGTAGATGTGTTGACCACAGAGCAGCTGTAGGAAAGGATTCAGATGCCTTTTTGAACGGGGTCTGCTGGGACTTCCCCTGCCAGGTGGAAAAAGAGAGGGGAGTCATAGTGTTCTACAGCAGTAATGTATTAAACACTTGCTGGATGCCACACACTTGAGCTAGATCTTTTCTGCCTTCTGTGACTGGTTTTAGAGGAGGTCTTTTGTGACTGGGTGTTCCTAAGCACTGCTGTGTTGACTATGAGACTATTGGAAGAGACCCACACAGGCATGAATCATGACCATAATGAAGTAGAGTGTTCCCTGTGTGTTGATTTCCTTACCTGGTTTGAAATCTAGATGTTGGAGACAAAACTAATTACAGAGAATGGGTACAGTCCCTTCTGGCCTCTTTCCCAGTGTGGAGGGTGGTGAGGAAGTCCCGCCATGCTTGGAATGTCTTTTATGCAGCCCTGCTCACTGACCAGGTCCAGGGAATGCAGGCAATGGCTAAGCAAGCCTTGGCCTTCTCTTTACCTCCACTCAACTCTTCTGCTGTGATTGGGGTCCAGCTGACCTAAAGCAGAAGTTGCAGATCAGAAGAAAGTGTACAGTGAAGACACAAAGGCAGGAAGACCAGAATCCCCAATGTCCCTTCACTGAACACACAAGAACTCAGAGGGGATGACCTGAAGTTAAGTCCTGAGTCTCATTTTTGGCTTGGTTTAGGTTTCACTGTATGTTAGATTGACGCATAACAGGTATATGTTTTTATGGGATGCGGCATGATTTTTGAATATAATATGTACTGTATCAAAGCAGGGCAATTAGCACATTGATCCCTTTGATGTGTTATGATTTGGATATAAAACTCTTCCCTGGGCTAATGTGTTTGAACATTTGGTCCTCAGCTGGTGGAGCTAGAAATGCCTCAGACATGAACAGCAGGAGACAGGGCTCTACCGCGCCCCCTTTTAAGACATGTAATCCAGACAGTTTCCCTTTCCTCTACACTCCAAACTGAAAATGTTATTGTACTAAAAATGCAAATGGAGCTAAAATTAGTGTAATTTCACTCCCCAAGGGCACCTACCCCATTTCCTGAGCAAACACATTTACATGATTTTATTCTAAGAAGAACTAATCACTCAACTTCAAAACAGAGAGCTTCTTACACACGTGCTTCTGCTGCTTTCCATCATCCGTGTGAGCTCAGCAGCGGTTCGGCCGTTCTGCTTTGTGAATTTTGCTCTGGTTTCATTGTGGTAGACATGGAAATAATTTTAACAAAAGAAAAGGCAGATACAGTGGTGTGGGCCAGGCCAGGGGGAGCTGGAGAAAGCCAGAGGAGTTCCTTTACAGATGAGCACAGATGCTGCTTCCTTATCCAGTTGATATCTGAATTAGACCAGTACAAAATCATGTTTCAAAATAGTAAAACTGCACAGACAGAACTCACACATCCTAAGGCATCACGACCTTCAGGAAGATGACTCGGGCCTCTACCCTTTACTCCATGGAAATAGGAGGAGTAGCATGGTGTGCTTTGCAACGTCACTGTGATTATTTCGTTCTTTCATTCTGTGTGAAGCTGGTCTGTGTTGGGACTGTGTGACCTTGGGGACATAGTTATGACAATATTGTGGTGGTTCTAGCTAAATGACCAAGAACTGGCTTCCTCATTTTAAGTTGAGATCTCGGGGTTTAATATCTGTTTGACCTCCGTTGTTACTAGGTCACCATGTCACCATGACCTGTCTTCTTCCTTAAACTTTGTGGAGACTAGGGCTGGTTGTCCCTGTGACTGTCTATGTGTGAGTAATGTGCTTTCTAGTTTTTCCTTCCTGGAAAAGGTATGTCCAGTTTTGCAAGAGCCAAGTGCTTCCCTATTGCGTTTTCTGGAGCTAAAGCAAGTTCTCTTGGGGAACTGGATGGGGATAATCCTCTAGGAACTATGACTGTGTGTCCATGTCCCCTCTCCAGCTTGGTAGTTCAGTTTTTCCAGACCTGAGTCAGGCTGAGATCACTGACCTAACTTTCTGTGACTTTGGATTTAGAAGAGTAGAGCAAGGCTCACATGCAAGTATGCTGACTGTGAAGGTCGATGAAATGGTACTGAATCTCCTTCAGCTTCAGACACAAGATGAATGTTCTGTAAATATCCCCTTGATCTCCCTGTCCTCCTCCATTTCTCTCCTCCTCTCACCTCTCTTCTTCCCTCCTTTCTCCCCTCATCTTTTCCATCTTTCTTCCCCTTCTTCTCCAGCTTTCTCTTCCTTGTCTTTATTTTCCTTCTCCTCTTCTTCCTTCCTGTCTCCCATCTGCTTCATCCTTCTCTTCTTCTTAGTCTCAGGTAGTCCAGGTTAGCCTGGGGCTTGCTTGGCAGACAAGGATAACCTTGAACTCCTTGACCTTCCAGTTCCCTTCATCTATCATTACATCACGCCAAACAAACACAGGTCTCTTGTTGTTGACATTATTTATAAGATTTCAATACTGAGGTCAGAGACATTCAAAATCTATCCCAAGGCAAGAGAGCTAAGACTCAGACCTTGATCAATCAGTTTGCAAAGTCCCTGATCTTTGCCATTCCCCTCCTCCCACCCCCAGGCTTGTTTGATGATGATTAATGACAGTGTTGATGATACAAACTGAAAACAAGAAGCAAGCTCATGGGCATGATGTTCAGTGAAAGCACAGAAGAGAAAGTTGTACACCTATCAAGTTTTAAAGCCAATAGAATTTAACTATGGTGGTAGACGTTAGATTAGTCATATTTGACATGGGGTACAGGGAGATGGAAAGGGGCATAAAGGGAAGTTTGTGGGGGCGCTGATAACATTCAGAACCTTGTCTTTAGTGTTAGTTACACGGGCATATTTGGATGATAAAAATCCAGCAAGCTGTGCTTGGGAGGTGTGCACGTTGGCCAGGTCCAGTGAGACAGGAATGTAATCACAGCTCCCAGTGGTTGGAGCGGGAAGTGTGCGAGCTCAATGCATGAACAGCTCAGCAAGACTGTCTCAAGATAAAAAGGAAAAGGGGGCTAGGATACGGTTTAGTGTAGCACTTGCCTAACATGTGTGATGCCCTGGGTTCAGTCCCTAATTAAACAGCAGCAAAAAAGTGTGTGCATATGATTGCTGTTGTATTATACATCAATTTAATCAGTCAAGTAAGAAACAAAAAATAAATCACAGAACTGAATTTAGAGAAAATGCCATCACATCCTCTCCCTCCATAGTTAAGTTACTGCTTTAATATGTGAAAACTGTTATTATAGTTGCAGGATACATGCCAATTTTTATCTCACTGTCTTCATTCAATAGCAATCAGTTTTTTAGTATTATATAATCATCAACTAGATGACTCTATATCCTATCTCGTATTTTCAATGACTCATTTGTTTTCTTTCTCATAAATCAGGCAAAAGCCCCTCTAAGGGTTCTGAGTACCGTGGAAGTCACATATGTTACTGTTAATCTTTGATGATTTGTACACATTAAGTTTATTGGCTGTATAAGAACATGAAGAGAGCTGTTGTGGTTTGAATGAGAAATGTTTCCTGTGGGCTCATACATTTTATTTAACACTTGTTCCCTGGTGGCACTATTTGGGGAGGCTTTGGAAACTTTAGATGGTGGAGCCTTACTGAAGGAACTATGTCACTGGGAGGGGGGGTGGAATAGGGTAAGGTTTTATAGCCTGGCCCTACTCCCCATTTCCTGTTCTCTCTCTCTGTCTCTTTCTCTCCTTCTGTCTTTCTATGTCTGTCTCTGTGTATCTCTCTGTCTCTTTCTGTCTTTCTCTGTCTCTCTGTCTCTCTCTATCTGTCTCTTGTCGTCTCTCTGTCTCTCTCTGTCTCATTCTGTCTCTGTCTCTCTCTGTGTATGTCTCTCTGTGTATCTTTCTCTGTCTGTCTTTCTGTCTGTTTCTCTCTGTGTGTGTGTCTCTGTGTGTTTTTGTCTTTCTGTTTGTTTCTGTGCCTTTGTCTCTGTGTGTATTTTTTGTCTCTGTCTATCTGTCTGTCTGTCTGTCTGTCTCTCTGCTCTCTCTCTCCTTCCTGACAAGCCTCATGCTCCTGCCTTCCTGTCATGTTAGACTGTATGTTCTCTAGAGTGTAAGCCAAAATAAACCCTTTTCTCCTCTAACTTGCCTTTTTTCAGGGTATTCTGTCTGGCCACAGAAATGTAACCAACGCACAAGCCATGAAACACACATCATATGTGAGGGTTTGATAAACTTTCAGCAATCATACTGTGTAACCATCGCCAGGTCAAGGAAGAGGCTATGAACAGATCCCCAATAACTGTTCTTCGTACCCTTTATCAAGCATCCCCCCTCTCCCCAGAGTCAACCATCAGAGATGTGTTCAACACAATAGTCCCCTGGAGTCACGTCTCCTATCTGAGATCACGTGGTTTTATCATTGGGGGAATTCTTCCCAGGGGGATTCAGTTATGAGCAATGTTAGTGTTGTCTCACATTCTTGAGGGACACAATTGAAAGGCCACTTTTCTTGAAGTCACAATCCTTTCTTGGGACAGACCCAGGCTCATCCAGTGAAGGACCTGTGCAAGGAACACGGCAGCTCTTTCCTTAGAGATCAGACATACTATGACAGTGGAACTACTAGTTCACAGTGTGCTGGTGATTATGAATTTAATTTGTTTGGCAAACAGACCATAGTTGAGTCTCTGTTTTTCTTCTTGCTGTCTTTGATCAGTTGTGTTTTCAAAAAGTTTTGTAGTTAGTGGATAATTAATTTGTATTTATATTATCATTTAATTTTCCTTTAGACATCAGAAGATTATGTACTTATGGACCCTTTTTGTCTCTAATATTAGAGATGTTATTTTCTATGTGTTTTTAATTTTTTGTCCTGTAAGCTGTTCTAGTTTTTCTTTTTCAGTACCAAGAGTTGAATCTCTGTTCTTGTGCATGCCAGTCAAGTACTCAGTCACTGGGTTATGTCTAGGCCCTTTTTGAGATGTGGTCTTGCTTAGTTGTCCACTCCAGGTAGGTCTTGATTTACAATCTTCAGAAACTCTATTACCAGGCCCAGTAAGAACCTTGCTTTATTTCCTCCCCTTGAACACTGGCTTTAATTATTTTCTTCTTGTGACATTTCAAGTTTTAAGTACACCTGCTATTTTCTGTCCTTTTAGTCACTTAACTAAAATAGTTTCTAATCACCTATTAACAAATGGATTTAAAAGGATGTTATATCTTTGTGGGGTCTTTCCAAAACTAAGCTAAAGGTAGACCAACTGGATCAAATCAGGACATATCTTTTCCATTTTGTTGAGGTTTTCTTTTGATCTTCAGCAGCATGTTTGGTCCAGCACAGTCCAGTCAACAACTGCTGAAAGTAAAACTCGCTGATGTCATAGAAAAAGACAGATCCACAGTGGCATGCCCCCAGGTCCATCTTGAAATCCAGCTTGTGTAACTCAACTGCTACACATCATGGCTGAGTTTCTGGCTTGCCCTAAGACTCAAGCTCTTTTGTTGGCCTGAGACTCAGAACTCTTTTCTCCTTTATGTGTTTGGGAAACATTGCAAGAATGAACCCTGAAAACATGGAAGCAGGGACGTTGAGACAGTCTCATATCACCCAGACTGCCCTTGAAATCCTGATCTCGCTGCCTCTTATACCCACGTGCTGGGATGACATATCAGTGCCAGCACATCCAGCTCAGGCTTAAAAAATTGTTTTCTGATGATTTTCCAACTCTACAAGATAAATCTGTATCATCAGTCATTATGTAATTAAACTTCTGAGTCCATCAACAATTTTTATGATCAAAGAGTTCACCTTGTTTGGTTTAATCACAGCATGTAATCAACACCAAACTTAATTTTGCTCTGCCACTCTCTCTCTTTAGTATCATTTGTTTGTACTTTAATTTAGCCTAGCACAATATAGATTTATGCAAGCCTCTAGTGACATTTTGAGGATAAGACTTGGATCATCACCTGTTACCCAGGCTTGTCAGCTTGTCTTATTTATTTTGTTGTTTTCTCAGGGCTGGAAGGGAGATGTATGAGTGAGTTATTCATTTATCTTTAATCCAGTTGGCTTTGGAAACATGTGGAAATATACAAGCAAATTTAGTTTTATGTATTTGCTCCAACTGTGTATCACTCTGTGACTGAAATCCGAGTTCATTTTTAGTCGAAAGAAGAGAGAATGTAATTCAAGAAAGTATCCAAATGGAAACTAAACCTAGAAAGAAGGGGATAGGAAGCAAGATGCTAGTGGAGAGGGTGGTGGGGGTTTAGAGACTTTGGGAAAACAAATTTGTAGGGAAAAGGGTTGGGGTTTAGGAGAACTGAGATGAACCTCAGGATTTTGCTCAGCTAGGAGCTTGTGGGCAGGTTTGCTCTGTCAGTCAGAGGTGCAACAAGAAGATAACAGGAAAGAGAATGGGTATGAGCAAGGACATGCCCAAAGGAAGTAAATAAGAGATCTCTTTTCCTGGTGAGTCAAGCGTGGCTAAGTGGCAGCTGTCCTATGCCCCCTTTACAGGGACTCTCAGGCCACTGCACACCTCCAGTCTTCTGTTTCTGTATTTCTAAAATGAAGAAATGAAAATCAACCATCTAAGCCCACAAAATTTCAAGATTTAGGAAGGGATTTTTAAGGTTTAACCCAGTGTTTAGACTTTTAAACTGTTGAGTTGGTGAGGCCAGTTCACTGATGTGTATTTGATGATGTTTGTTAGGGAAAAGGCCTCGCTCATTCTAATTCCAAGGTTGAAAAATTTTCAGAGAAGTGAATATTTAGTCATAGTACAAGTGTGTTTATGTATTAACGCATCTTTGGGTCCTTTGTAAATGTAGAAGAATAAGAAGTAGTTTTTGTGCAAGTCAGTCACAATTGTCGCTTGAGGGGTTGAATAAATTTAACAGGGATGTGATTGTAGTCTGGCAGTCTGTTTAGGTTAACTAACCTTTCACTTTCTCACCCACAAAGTATTAGAAAAACATGCTTCAGTGATTTCTGGTTCGAGGCAGCTGGTCTACAGAGTGAGATTCAAGGAAGCCAGGGCTAACAGGAAACCCTGTCGTAAAACAAAACAAAAAAAAACCAAACCACAAAAAAAGAAAACATGCCTTCTTGCTGCCTGAAATTCTTCCTTCCAGTGAAACATGGCTAAGTTGGAGCTGAGAGAGCAATCCATGAATGAATCTTAGTCTGCTCCTATGGAACATAAAGATTAGTTGGAAGTTGTGACTGTTAATCTTATAGGCCAATGTGACTGAACTGAGAAACACCTGGGAGATTAGTAAAACCCATCCTTGGATGCATATGTGAGGGCAGTTTCAGAAGACAGTTCGATCATGAGGCTCTGACACAATGAACAGTTCATTCACTGAGGAGTCAGTGTTTGAGAGACTATTGATGGACCTGTTAAAGTGAGATCAGTGGAGAAAGTATGCCATTAGTGGAATGTCCCTGTGGGTATAATTGCTTGTTCTCGTCATGCTTCTGCTTCACTGGCCACTTTGAGGCAATTTCTCTACTTGGGATGGTCCTGCATGATGAGTGGAAATCTCTGAAACCTTCTTTCTTCTCTTAATCCATTTCAGTCTAGATTTGATGATAACAGGGAGAAAACATGATCAGCCATGGAGGTTGATTTTTCCATGGTAAATATACCATAGTGGAATTTAAAAGTAAACAATACTGTCTTAGTTAATTTCTATTGCTATGATGAAACATCATGGACCAAAAATAAGTTGAGGAGGAAAAGGCTTATTTTGTTTACACTTCAATATCACTGCTCATCTTTGAAGGCATTGGGGCAGGAACCTGGATACAAGTGCTGATTCATAAGCCGTGGATGCGTGCTATTTATTGGCTTGTTTCTCAAGGCTTGCTCAGCCTGCTTCTTATAACCCGGGAGCAAAAGTCCAGGGTGGTATGGCCCACTGTGAGGTGTGAGGTGTGTGTGATGTATTGATCGATCATCAATAAAGAAAATATAACACAGGTTTGCTCACAGCCAGATTAGTGGGGCTCTTTCCCAAAGACTCTAGCTTGGACAAGTTGATTTTAACCTAGTCAGCACAGATATGTACCATTCTTCAGCTTAGACAGGAGTCTGAATCCATGGTTTTCCTTTCTTGTCATCTTCTTTACAGATGCGTGAACTCAGGGTATAAGGAAGCATCTAGATAGCCCAGGTGTACACAGCACTTCATGAATATTGAACAACTGTGGAAAATGTAACTGTGGGATTTCTCTAAAGGAGGGCTGTGCACACTCTGTGAATTGTCCTCCGGGAGATGCTTATGCAGACATCCTGGAGGCAGCTGCTTGAAATGAAAAGAAACTCA